>JAQQAE010001143.1:0-27041 GCA_029823295.1 Pseudamia nigra
ACTGTTGTGCCATATTTTCTCCACTTGATGATGACTGTCTTCACTGTGTTCCATGGTATATTTAATTCCTTGGAAATGTTTTTGTATCCTTCACCTGACTGATATCTTTGAACTATGAGATCCCTTTGATGCTTTGGAAGCTCTCTGTGGACCATGGCTTGTGCTGGAAGATGTGGCTACAAAAAATGTCAGGAAAAGCCTACGACAACAGCTGAACTTAATTTGGGCTTAATTAAAGGCACTTTAAATGGTGACAGGTGTGTGCGGACTCCAATTTAACGTGAGTTTTTTTAGAAAACCGGTCAAATATAAATAGAGCTACATCCCCAGTTGTAAGAGGGTGTGCACACTTGTGCAACCTCATTATCTCAGTTATTTATTTTTAATTCACGTCCCTGAAAGATTTCAGTTTGTTTTTCAATTGCGTTGTACAGGTTATAGGTCACATTAAAAGGTGGAAAAAATTGTGAATTTATTCATCTTGCTGTCACCCTTTTACATCACAAAACCCTGTCATTTGAGCAGCGGTGTGTAGACTTTTGAGATCCACTGTATCTGAACAAACACATTAAGGACTGCCTACTTGACAGAGGTGTTATGTCTAATGCACCGACGGCATAAAGTGTTTTAAACATGAGACTGAAATCTCCTAGAAGACCATAAAGATAAATTGTGTGCTTTGTGTATGCTGAATAAGTGAAGACATGTTACTAATATCTAATGGATTACTCACAGGATAGGATTATTCTATTTTGGGGCAAAAAAAAAGTATCAGAGTAGGGCAGACACACACATAGCACTCATGATACATATTTGCATAATTCTGGGACGATTCATTTTTTAGTTTAATGTTATGCCATTAGTGCACTTGACACAACAGATCGAGACAGTGAGGACCAATCTGTCTCACATCACCTCTAAATAAATCCTGGGGTTGAACAAATTTATGATTGGATATTCCAGGACAGCTGTTAAGGTCTGAACGGGTCCAAACAAGAGGGTGCACTCACAATAGGCAATCTGTACCATGTCAAAGCACAGGTAGCAAATGAAGTCCAGTGTGTTTGATTAGCGAGTGCTCGGCAACATGCTCAAGCATGCTACACAACAGCACAGACACAAATGGAAGAGTTGGGCTTTGCCGTGATACAACTGCTCAATCAACAAACAGAAGCAGGGATATGCAGGAAAATGATGCATAAAATCCAGAAAATTCTTAATATGCAGGCAGCACAGAACTTGAAATTTCTGCGTTACATTGTTGAGAAATCCAAGAGTGACCAAAAGACTCAAAATAAGCCACAAAGTCAGTAAAGACGTATTTGTTGCATGAAAATGTGTTATCAGCTGTACAAGAAGTAAGCGTCCTCAGGTCACCTTTAGCAATGAGAGTAGAGAGCAGCAGGGGAATGGGAAGGTGGTGGTGGGGGGGTAATCATTCTACAGGACTACTGGGATTAGTGTGAGCGCTCCCTAAATTTGCTTGGACAACTCTCCCTGTGCAACACCCACATGAGGAAGAACTCCCACAGGGTTAGGGACAAGGATGGGGTAGTAAAGGATTAAAAGTAAGCAAGACCCCCAACATCCGGGTCAACGAGACCCCAACTACAAACGCCAAGCTGAAACATCAGTACAAAAGCCACCCAAACACAGACACATCACACTCTTTACTCACCCGCCTGGCGATCTTATCTCCCTGTAAAACCACAATGTAACACTGTTCTGTTCACTGTTGTTGACACTTATTGACCTTCAGTCAAAAAAAAAAAATGCCCCTCGTCACTTCCCTACAGACACACAGGTGGATCCTGTTCAACAGTGTAGTCCTGCTGGTGCTGGCCTACCTGGGACAGGATGTTGGTGCACTGCTGAAGCAGAGACACGGGCGGTTTGCCGAGGCTGGTGGCCAGCTGAACCCGCAGCAGCTGCTCCTTCTGGGTGAGGTTGTCCTGCAGCGCATGAGCCAAAGCTACAGCAGCGCACCAGTTAGACAGAGAGTCTGCCGAAAACAGTCCTCCACACAGCAGCTGGCCCGCTGAGATGGAATTTGCTGAGACAGAGAGAAAAACACAAAATTAAATAGAAATTAGGACACATGATTCAGGAACAAACAATAGTTGGACAGTGTAAATGTGAAGTGCATTTGATGAGTTTTGGTACAAAAAATATAAAGTACTTGAGTCATTTCCTCACTGTATGTTTGAGGTCATCTGAGGGACATAATCTAAAAAAAGTGAGAACAGTGTAGCAGCTGGTCTTATCTCACATTGAAAAGATGGACACAACTTCTCATTGTAACTTACTGTAGGATATCATGTTTTTTTTGTTAATCTGTGGATTATGAGGTGCTTCACTCTGTTAGAGGGCGGTTAAAAATTGTTTTTAATGTATGACGTTCATTGTACTGCACAACAATTCTCATTGTAATAAGAAAATTCAATAAAAAGACTAGAAATGAAAAATGTGAGAGAAATACAAATCACATTCAGATAATGAAGGAATCTCATAATCCCACTGTTAAAGATAAAAAGAAAGTAAAATAAATTGGAGGGGAAGTTGGAATGGAGATGTCCTTTGGTAGGAGACACAAAAAAGGTTCAAGGCCTTTTGGTTCAGTAAAGCTGGTAGAAGCCAAACTTACCATGAAACCATGACTCTGTCAGCTTGTAACTCACCATCAATGGTGGATGGCAACAGCGTAGCCACAATCTCTCCCTGTCCTTTATGGTTTTTGTAGAGGAAACACTGAAAGCAGTAGAGGACTGCACAACGAAGCACAAACGGTTGTCGCTCATTCACCATGGACATGAGCAGGACCACGATCGCTGGTCTGAGGACAGATTACACACGTCACAGACCAGTGGATGAGTTATTGGCAGTAAGGTACACAGGTTTAACGAAACGCACCAGACCAAAAATAAATACTCACCTTGGTGGGTTTGAGGGAGCATTGACGGAAGCGAAATAGTCCTGGTTGACCTGGGAGCCTCTGATAACTTCTGACACAGTGTTAATGGTCTGAAAGAAAGAGTGAAAACAACAAGTTTGCACACAGTTCAAAGCTTTCAAGTAACATTTTCCTGCTTAAAATGTTATCATTACCTCTGTAAGGATGTCTGCAGGCACTCCAGTGGCCATGAGGATAGTACAGAGCTGCTGCAACAGGCCACACTGGTACATGGACTTCTGGCAGCTAGCCGTCGCTCCAGGAGAGTTCACTGGAGACACCATAACCCGCACCAGCTACGATAAAGGACCCAACAGTGCACAAGACTTCAGCAAAACACCTTGCTTTTTAGTTCAATAAATTGGTAAGTTTTACAGATGGGTTCAATGCAATTTTTTATGTCTGATACCCATACAACAAACTGTTTAAAAATCTGATACATGTTATGCGATTACAAATGATTAGTATGATTACAAATGAACCCTGATAATGTTTACAGAACGCTCTCTGACACCAAGTTAAGAAAGGAGGACAAAGTACTACACTTAGCAGCATTTTAGCAGCACCTGCTCCAAAACTACACAGAACAATATCCAGAGCTTATTTGTCCAAACTCATATACCTGGGTGAAATTAAATGATTGATCATTTCGTGCTATTATCTTTACATTAAAATTTAAAATAGAAACCCTAAGAAGTGGGTTTTGATCCACGGGAAACAACTTTAGAAAACAGAGAAGTATTACAGGTGTTTTATGAGATTTGCTGTGCAAGATTCTGGCACTGATGCCACCTCCTGAAATTCTCAACTTGCAAATATTACATTCTGCCATCTTGTTTTTTTAAGGCACTGGTTCTAATAAAACCCTCTGCATACTGACATGCTGAAGCACTTTTGTGAGAGCGCAGGGGCTCCTGTTACGTGAACGTTGCTTACGGCATGTCACACAAAAGTCCCTCTGTGAAAATTACAGGCTGTATTGAGATTTGGATGACAGTTATTGTCCGTATCAATCAGGCCCATTCCATGTATTGGATCAGTGTAATACTGTACCTGGAAAACAGGTTAAAGCAACTGTTCAAATATGCATTTGTGTGTTACCTGCAGCATAAGGTGGAGGTTAGTGACTTTCTGTGCAGACCAACCCGAGTTATCATCACCAACTTCAAACCAGGGCTTCATTCTCTGGATGTAAGAGCCCTCCTTAAAGAAGTTCTGGTTGGAGCTGTTGTTTTTAAGCAGGTTGAGCAGCAGCAGCAGACAGTCCTCCACCACAATACCTACCAGCAAAAAGGACACATGCCATGGGTCACGGAAAATATCAAAGCACAGTTACCTAATACAAGTTTATTGGTGAAATGCATGACAGAATATACATCATATACAGTATAGACTGAAAATACTGATGTAATTATTTTTCTCACCTCCATCACTGCTACCTTCTTCTGTAATAATGTCTAATAGCCGCTCGAATGCATTTTCAAACGCCACAATTTTCTGAATGGCAGCATTGCCTTTGGTCAGCTGTTGCAGCAAAAGTAAACCCTGGTGGAAGAAGAAAACTGTTCACCATGTAATATGGCTACTACATTTTATTTATCCCCTATACAACTCGGAACAAAACAGAGAGAGTACGGTTTTACTATTCACATTTCTTCCAAATTGTACATAGATATACATTATCTTCTGCACAGTATTGGTTCAACCTAGAAAGAGCTTAAAAGTCAACATCTGCTGGATTTTCTATCACAGCTTTCAGACATTCAGTTATGTTTGCCACAGTCTTTCACACAGCTGCTGGATGCTACACACTTGTCCCAGCACAAAAATGCCGTAATGTATGACCATTCATTCTGTTTTTGATGCAGTTCAGGTCTGTTCAGGAGCAGACTCTCCTTTTTCTCAGAACTGTACTCTCAACACTTTGGCAGCAGAGTTAAACAGAAAAGTAAAGTACTTACATCATTCCGTATGACTTCTCTGGAGTCTGCCAATAGATCCATCAGTCTGGAAACTCCTACAAACAAAAACAGAAATACCAAGTGTTATTTCTTATTTGTTCACTTTACCAATTCCCAGCTGTTGTCTTGAAAATTCCCGGGCTGTACATCTTTACAAATATAAACAAAACCTACATGATTTCAGTGGAATATAACCAAGTTGATAACAGCACACCGTTCTTGCGTACATCTCTAGAAAAAGTACAATTAATAGATTTAACCTGCACAATTTAGAGTGAGGCTTGAAAAACTAACTACTTAAGAAAAAAGGATGTGTCTGGAGGCAAGTTCTTGCAATATAAAACAAGTCTGATCTCTTGTGTAGCTGCTGGAGAGAAAACTCACCCATGGGGCTGACGAGAATAACACCCTGAACCTGAGGACCCTGGTTCTTCAGAAGAGCCGTCAGCAGCTTCACTCCAGGCCACCGCACATGGAAGTCGAACTCCTAAAATCCCAAATTAATACATAAATGTCTGACAGTCATTCAGAGAAATACAAAGCCCTGTTCAAGCCTTCCATTATCATCTGTCCTGAGATATCCAGTTACAAGTGTCCACCTGCAAGTGCATCTAATCACACCTACATTACAGATATGACTTGACTGGTCACTTCTCATTTAAATTTACCACTCGATATGCAAATAAACAAGCTCATGTATAACCAAAAAAGTTGCGCAGACATTCATTTCAAGTACAATGGACTGGTTTTGTAATTCACTGCTGCTGAGAGTCGACCAGCTTTTAAAGATTGAACGTTGTCACAGCAGAGGATGCTGCGATTCAATCACTACACATTAAATATTGAAATGATGAGCTCTCTCTTTTTATTGGCTCTTTTCCTTGCACACATCGTAGTGATGCCTGACTCTTCAGGCGCTTAAAGACACTCTGAATGTCTGCTGGATTATGTGAAGGGTGGGTATTCGATTTCCTTACGGAGAAAAATGTGGCAAAGAAGGTACACTGTTCAGCTGAGCTCCGACAGCTTCACACACACAAAGCACTTATAATATATACAGTCCCTTTGCAAACTTCTGCAGCTTTTCTGATGTCTTCAAAACACATTAATAAAAATGGCACTGCGGCACTAGACAGAGCATGTCAGCTGAATATACCCTCCTTAATGCATCTCAGACCTCCTCCAAATGCATCCTGAAATCTGTCCTGGAGTTGTTCAGACCTTGCATTAGAGCTGTCCACATGTAATCGATCTTAATCAGATTTGCCAGGATGGATATTAATGCAACATCTGAATAGGGCTTAAAAGGGCTGGTTCCGCTGCATCAGTAAAAGTACTGTACCTCTAAGAGAGTGAGAAGAAGGGTCACATGCTCAGGATCCCCAACAAACTTGTCTGTGAACTGGGCTCCCAGGTCATCTGCCTGCTTCTGGGCATTCTCATCTGTGATGGGAGAAGCAAAAATTAGAAGCGCCTGAAAGAAATACCTGCGTCAGTGTGGTGAGAAAGCCAGTTGGTGTGTTCATAGCCATCAGCCTGAGTTAAACCGTAATCAGTGGCTTTGCAAATTCTCAAGCTGGTGGTAAAATCATTGGTGATATCCCACTTTTAAACATTGAACATACAGTATGAGAGATAAGTGCAAGAGGTGAATCAGCACAGTGATATGGTCAGGATGATATTTATGAACATGCCTTCTGGTAAATAAAAGGACACACGTAGGTGATGAACAGGGTGGATGTGAGGGGGACTACAGCTCAGAGGGTTTATATGACTCAACGCTACGTACAATACAATGAAAACATTAGAGGAGTTGGTTAGAAATACAACTACGCAGAAAACAGATACCTGTGTTACCTACCGACCAGCCAAACACATCACTATAAAAACCCTATTGTTCTCATCATTCATACTACACAGTTCTCGTGGCATGTAACCACACAGACTCCGATTTCTTTGTCCATAGGTTTAGGTATTTAATCCTGGCTCCACCAGAAAATAATCAAGATTAACAGAATTCTTATTGAATCTACATAAATCTGCTCAGAATAGTAATGAAACAACATAGAATTATTATAACCGCTGCCGTTTTCCTCAGCCTTACCATGTCTGCCAACTCTATGTTTGGTTTTATATAGTTACTCTCATCATTAACATTTGATATTTATAAGGAAGGAAAATATTTTTCACTTTGAACCACCTTTCCTGAACCAAACAGCTACTGAACACACAGACATATCAAATAAATTTAAAAAAAAAGGTAAATATGGACACAATACCTTTAGCCTTTGAACTTTATAAAGTATCAAATGCTCTTTTGACGTATAAATCGAATTAACTGACCTAACTCTAATAAAATCCATCAGTGCTTGTCATAAAAATTACAATAAAAAAAAATCTGCTTTTTAACAGGTGATAATTGCTTGATGTGCCACTTTCTGTCGTAAAATCATCTTGACACTTTACATTTTGATGTCAACCATTTGGGATTACAATACTTCACGTGATTTAGATTTAAAAAAAAAAAAACTTAAAACCTCCAATCAGAGCTGAGCAATTTACCTGCTTTTTAGTAGGATGCCGCCACTACAGTGATTTCACAAAAGGCTCCAGAACAAGCTTATTTCGTCGTTTGTCAGATCGAATCAGGTCAAACGCTAAAACAGCAGACGTACGGGTACGATGGATGGTGGAAGCAGCTGCAGAATTGTTGCATTTGTCACTTCTAAAATAACTTCTGAATATAGCAGATACTTACAATGAAATGACTTTTTATGTTTTTTTTTTGGTGTCAAAACAGCAAAAAAAAAAAAAACTGGCCTTTTCAGACTGCGACATCAATCGACATGGTTTGTGTCTTGTCCTGGTGATGTCCCACGAACCATCATCTCACATTCAGCTCCTGCTCATACTTCAGCCAAGTCCTGACTATGTAGTAACGTTTAAAGTTATGCAATGAGTGGAGTGTGGACTTGTACACACTTTAAATCCAGGGCAAATGAAACTAACATAATCTGTGACCACATCCCTCTGCAAATTTATGTTTAAGTGATCCAACATGTAAAACACACAGAATAACCAAACCAAGCAAATCGATAAATTTAACTGTATAATTTCAACACAGAGGTGAAAAAAATAATCAGGTATTAAAGTGTGAGAAAAACACCAGGGAATAGATAAGTAAGATAGTTAAAAAGACAGTGAGGAAGGTATTTGATGTATTAGTTATTGTGATTATCACCCAAACACCTTCCAGTGCCAGCTCTTTTTAGTAGAGTTAGTCAACTAGCAGCATTAAAACTACTGCACAGACCACACAGTTTCAGTACTGACCAGCCACGGGCACATTCTTACACTTCCCTGACATAGGGACAGAGGTCACTGCATCTGTGAGATCAGGGAAAACCACATTCAAAGCCTAACTCAAAAGCGAGCGTTCATTCAAACTATCAAGATTCAGATGCAGACTCGGCAACTGAGTGTCATGAGGTCAAGCCACAACAACCACCAAAGTGCAGCCTTGTCACATACAGTATAAATAAGCTTTTTTACAGTACTGGCAGTGCAGTGGGGTGTAAATAGTGCCATTAATGTGCTCCTTTGTCAAACACAGAAGAACCTGCAAGTACAGCTGGTGTTATGGCTTCGTGCACAGTCAAAGAGTTTTACCTTCTGATTCATCTGTAGGGTTAAAACATGGAAGAGAAGAGAGAGATGAGAATCTTTACATGAAGCAATCCTTACCAGCATATAAAAGAGGGAGGAATGTAAATTAACTGATGTCTGACGGACATGGATCAAGCTCATTTACACATGCAAAAGAACAAAAACACTGGCCGTAGACATTGGCAATAATTAAAAAATATTGTATTTTGAGTGATGAATGTTTGAAGGCGAGTTTAAAAAATTCCAGCAAAAATGAAAGTTTCTAGTACCTTGCTCCTCCTCTTCATCATTGCAGATGATGTTGTACAGTGTGTCCAAAGCATAGCCAAGGATTTCCGAATCAGATCTGTTTAATTTGGAATACGATTAAAGATTAAAACAAAAAAACTGTCTGCAGAAATAAGTCTTTTTTTTTTTTACAACTGAACCACACACATATTACAAATTACAAACCTGTCAGTTTGCAGTATATTAATCAAGTGATCCATTGCCTGCGTGCCAACTTCCATACGATATTTCTGTAAAATATAGTAACACTCATAAACTAAGTGGTCAAGGTTAAAAATTTAAATTTCAACCAGAACAGATGAAATGAAAGCGGGTTAGTTAACATGTTGTCCAACTCCAGCTCAAATGTGTGTTTCCATGAAAATCACCATTTTCCAACAAGCATGAATTTCTTGGTGCAAATGCTGGTTAATGATATATCTTGCACACCTGTCATACAGGTATTTGTAAAACCCTCACATTTACAAGTTTTTCTATAGATGTTGCTGCACGTTCATAATTATTACTTAATTATGCTTATATTATGTTTTGTATGTAAATTTCAAAACGTCCTTTATTTTGTGAAATTTTAACCTCTTTCTAAAACGTGTATTTAGGTAGAGGCTTCTAATAAGCTGTTGGGAGTTTTCTGCCTCTGTCTGCACTGCAAATTAACTCTTCTTAGCATTTTCTTTTTAACTGTGCTAACAAACTAAACTAAACTAAATTAAGTGTTGCCCTCTGTAAATATCTGCCAATTCTAACTCCCTTTGTGGCAGTTGGTAACGGTGTAATAAGGAGGCTTTTACACCGACATATAGTGTTGCTTATGAAAAAAGCTTCAGAGGTGCAGGACACATGATGCAGATGGTTGGACCTCTGCGTGATTATGAGCCAGAAAAAGCCTGGTGGTACATTTCTTATAAGATACACAAAGTCTACACAACTCTGCTTCTGACATTTGCAGATACCCTGCTGGTTACTGTGTTACAACGAGTCTACTAAACCCCTTATTCATGCCTGATAAACTCATGGCTCACGGGGCAGTCGGTAACAAACTGTCCCTGAACATAGCTGAGGTCTATGTCAATGAATCATTCTTTTCAATCAGCCCAGTCTGACAAAGACAGCTCTATTCACAAACACTGATATTGGCAACACTGATTGTTACATGCAAGAGAGAGGAGACGTCTGCCAATGTCCACATCTATTATTTTACATAACACATGCTCTCCCAAATATAAATAAAGATTTATACATTGCAGAGGTACTGTGTTCAACACTAACCTATCACTTTATTAGGTCAAAGATCTAAACTCAGTATGTATTTTAATTCTCGCCCTTGTTCAGGGTGTTATAATATTCAGTTTTTGTTGACACTGGTTTGACCCGGGGACACATAACGAAACAACGGACGGTTCACCTTGGACAGGGACTTGAGAGCCCGGACCGCATCTCTCCGGTCTTCCAGAAGAGTCGACGAAGCCACCCTGTCGCACAACTTCTGAATCTGTCACAGGAGAAATTATTCACATGTTACTATGTTTCCCTCATTTACATGGTATTCTATGAGAGCGTGGTTTAAACAGTTAAATAGACTGATGGACAAATAAATATGCACTTTCTGACCCATGAAGAATGAGAGAAAGAACGTGGATGTTTGTCGAGTCAATTCAATGATTTTGAATTATGCCCAAAATACTGAATTAACAATAAGATGATGACTGGCAGATCTTCATATGCTTCTTTTCCGTGTGTTTTGTTTCATTAATATGAGTTATAAGGATTTCACCGACAGCTGTCTCTGCACGTTGACAGCTTTGCTAGGTTAGCTAATTAGGCTACTGACTAGCTATGCTAATTGTTGCTTTTTTAACACTCTGGAGGGCCAGGAGACCTAATCTATCACTTTAGGTGTTTTCAACAAAATCCTATCCCATGTGAAAAAGGGGGGTGGTGATGACATACACGTGGTGTGGGTTTGTGTGGGGCAGAGGTACGAAGCGGAGCTAGCCGCAGCTAGCCGAGCTGTTTGCCTACCGTCTCCGCTCCTGACGGCTGCGGCCCGGGTGCCTGCCCACCCATCACTCCTCTGAAGAAATTCATCCTTCTAGACGTCCTCTCGCTACCTAACACGAACTTAAGAACCGGGAATTCCTCCTATGTGGGTGGGCGTAATATTTATATTAAAAAAGATGAGAAAACGGGTTAACAGTGCTGAGTTTTACACTGTGTACACTGACTGAACGACCCCGGAAACTCATATGTTTGGACACTCTGCGCATGCGCGCAAACGTGGCGCTACGTGGCTGATCTTGCGACCTGTGATTTAAAGGGCGAGAAAAACTCATTCATTGTCGTTCTGTGCGGATGTGATTTTACATGAAATAGAAAACATATAAAAACAAGAACAGCCACAGCAAGCCATAATAAAATCGTACTTAAGGGCAGTTAGTGGTCTGGGGCCCTAGAATACCTGCTGCACGTGACCTACTGGTCATCCACGTCACAGCAGGAACAATCCCACTCTGAAAACAAAACAGTGAAAAACGTGACATTTCACTCTTTCTAATGTATCGTTGCACTCAATTCTGTCACTGAGCACTTCAGTATGTCGTATGTTTTTTGCTTGTGTAATCCAGTGTTTTACTTATGTAAAACCTCGGAGTGACCTTTGTTTCCCCACAGACCACGTGTTAATGCAGAATAACAATATTAAAGATAATTACATCAATTCAGGCCAGAAAGTGCACATGAAACCAGAGCCATGCAACAACCAATTTTACTTTGTTTTATACAATGGGTCCTCTGGAAATATTGTAACTTTGCAAAGGGAATGTTTTAAAATTCAATAGCTTATCTGCAGTTACATTTTTTTTTCCAGGGGATCAGCATGTGCACTGTGCCCTCATTTATTGAAAAGAAACTGCAGCTGCAAAGGCAAGAAATGAAAGCCATCCCAAAGTCACAATATTCCCGTCACTGAGGATTCCTGGACAGAAACTGATACCACCAGTCCACCTCCAATCTCTTGATTACCGGAGCAGAATATCTCATTTTGCACATTAACACCAATAAAAGAGGACAGGGCTGATGCCTCCTCCTCCTCATGTCTGTCCCTCAGTCAGTGGGAGCTTCTGCTAATGATGCAGGGTCTACATAGAACTGTGGGGGCATCTTTTTTTCCTCTGCTGTACAGGTTTCCACAAAGCAGCAGGGCATGACAGAAAATCAAAGAGGACCCCCCCACACTCAAAGGTCTGTTTCTCCAGCTAATGAAATGTCAACTGAGGACACAGACAGAAAAAAAAATCAACATCATAGTCTTGGTGACTGGCAACGGTGCAATTACAATTATTTTCACACAAATGCTTGTTTGTTCATTTTGAACCGTCTGCTTCAGTTGGCTCTAACAATAAACACCACAACTGTAAACACCTGCAAAATAATAATCAATTATCATCAAAACTTGTTATGGCAAGTGCATAATATTGACATAAAAACTCAGCCATTTGCCACTCAACCTCATTTGACAGCTTTGGTATCTTAAATTTGTCTTTTAATGATTAACACATGCCACAGTCAGGAGTATCTCCACTTCACACAAATACCTGGAGCGAATAGAATTGTTCACCATTGTCCTTATTGTTGCACAGCAACATCAGCTATATATAGAACAACCCGTAAACATGACAAAGGGTATGAGCGGTGCTGATATCAGTAGTTTATTGTATGTTAAGTCCAACACATTCAAAATGGAAAGGAAACAGAAAAAAAGAAAAATAAAATAAAAACTGAAAAACAAAAATTTTTCTCCACCTGCAACAGTTTTGTACTAGCAACAAGTGTAAACACAGTAAATTAAAATGGCTGCCAACGGTTTTATCGCACCTGCAAAAGCCAAGGTACTTCCCCTTCATAAGGACTGGAATGATTCACAATGAGGACCCACTCTACTGCATTTTCAACCACAGGAAAATTTACACCTTTTTGGCTTTTGAGGATCCTTTAAAGTTTGGAAAAGTGTGGGTCACTGAATAATCCTGAAGTGGAACAAAAACTATCCAACCTTGAATTCATATGCTCGAACATTTTAACACCATAAAATGTAATGTACAGATTCATCTGAAAGCATGATGGCTCTTCTGCACCACCCTCTTCACTGACCATCGCTGCAGGAGTACGACTGCAGTCAAGTGCCCGTGTCACACAGATACCTGATGCGTAGACATTTGGGATAAAGGGCACCTACATGAGCTTTGTGGTACACTCGCCGACCAAAAAGCTCCCTGTAATTACGTCAAAGTATACTTGTAACAAACTAAGACTCTCTTCTCAAAATTATTTTGCCTATCCGAAAATATTTTTATCTCAATTACAAGAGAGCGGAGCGCTAATGGGGAAAATGACATTAAATGCCATATCTATACATTTAATCTTTCGGCTGTGAGAGCAGACATTACTTATCACGCGGAGGAAAAGATGAGCAGGCCTACTAAGATTTCACTTTCATTGCCAGATGAGAAATTTAGGGAGGCTGTATTCAAACTGACAGATTGTCCCAGAAATGTTGGAAATAGTGCAATACCACCAGACAAGGAAGACCTCATATTAGTATATTTGTCCAGAAAATGCTACATCAATCTCACTTCCAATTTCAGTGCAAGACAACAACAGACGTGTCATGTTTTCCTTTCCAGCTGACACCGAGGTCTTCCCTCCCTACCAAGTGGTAAAAAACAAAAGGACAAGGAGGAGCCTGTTAATATGGCAGATTCGAGTTGCCTTGAGTGGAAAAATAAATGAACATAACAGCACAATGAACAATCAGCGTATGAAAATACAAATGCATCGACAGCTAGAAAAGTGAACACAATTATTTGCTAGTCTATAAGCTGGAACAATGGCCAGCAATTCCACACAGGTCATTACAAAATAGTTGAGAAAAAACAAAAAAAAAAAAACAAAAAAAAAGTCTGACAACTTGTCTCCTGGGATTAATAGAAGTGTTTTCTTGAGCTGAGAAAACCGAGTTCAGGCTGGATCAAATCCTCTTTCCAAAACCTCCGTTCACTGTAAGCGTGGAGTTGTGACTGGCTAAACCCAAGACCAAGCAATCAATGTCACCGTCGTTTAATGTACCTTTTTGGGAGTAGTTCTCCAGATGAACCTCGTAACCATTTAACAATGAACAGAACTCGAGGCACCTATTGTCTCTACAAAACCCAGAGCAGACATGAGACATAAATGTACAAAAACTCACAGCAGATTTCTCTTAGGTAGTAAAACAGTATGGAAAAAAAAAAGAAATATGCACCTGAAAAAAACTTCAACCATGTGAATACTGATTTTTTTTTTTTTTTTTAAATCTGCTCCCAGTAGATAAAGTTCAAAATGAGCAGCTCTATATTAGGAGGCAGCGAGCCCCGAGCCGCAGAGCTTTAGTAAGACTCGAAAAGGTGAAATAGAAGGCACCATCATGCTTTTATCAAGTCGACAGAAAAGAAAATATACACAGAAAACAAAGCATATAGTAAACTATGATTTTTGCTGTACATTGATTCTGTTACTCTGCGCTTAAGACAGGGAGGGAGGGAAGTGGGAGAGAGAGGTCGTCCATCCCGGTTCTGTGGTCTAGCTGGCTGGGAAAAACATGAAGAAAAACACAGAACCAAAAGAAAACAGAACAAGCCCCCATCATTAAACACCACTCTTCTATTGTTCAACTGTTGTTCCTTTGTCCCCCCACACATTTGGTGAAAGTCCAGGATTTGAGCTTTGTTTATTATTTATAAATGAGGAAAAATATAATGTAGTTTTGCTTGTCATCTTGTCCATCCAGCAGTAATTGAAGCGTAGTTTTGGGTCAGAGGTGTGAAAAGTACGTTGGTCACAGCGGACAGGCTGTGAATGAGGCCTGCCCCAGTAAGTCGTATCGCTTTGAGACAAACATGTCTCTCCAGCTGCATTCCGAGCATGGATGTCAATGTAACACGACAAAAAGTACCCATTAGTGCATATAGATGAGTGCATTATGCAATTTTGAAGCAGTGGTCTCTCGAAACGAAAAAAAGTAAAAGGCAAGCTTTTCCTCTGGAACTGCACAAATTTTGCATCTCACTCCTTTCCAACAGTAACGGGCAGAATACTACCGTATAAAATGTGCAATTTCATGTGGATTTCGTGAAGCAGCGCCCCAGTTAAGTCAAGGCATATAATCTCTTTTCCAAATGATGGGCTGTATTATCGTAGTTAAAAGTCTTATCAGTCCCTCCTAATGTGGCAGATTACTCCTGGTTGGTTTGCCTTTTTTCACGAATTTACAAATTAAAGTTTGTGACTTCTTGAGATACCCGAAAAGGATGCTCAACTCACAACATATAAGCGAAATTTTTTGTTTGCTTATTTTGTTTTGTCTATTTCACAAACAAATGGTTGACAGGCTGTGTCACATTCCAAAGCAAAGAGGAAATAAAAAAACAAAACAAAAATAACAAATATATACGTTTATACATGGAGATTTCTTTTCATTATCGAGAACGCTTGAAGATGAACACGATACTACTTCCGCATTGCAGGTGGTGCTCTTCTTAACGGCGTTGAGCAGTGAAGCGACCATCTCCCTGACTGCCGGAACCTCTCCCAGAACTCATGCCAGCCTTAGGGGCCATGCCACCTCGAGGTGGGGGTCCCCTTCCATCGCGTTCACGTGTCATTCCACTTCCCACAGCGCCTCGCGAGCCCCCGGGGCCACGGTCGTTGCGCCTCATGTCCCGACGTTCGTCTCCTCCACGGGTCTCTCGTTCACGCACCGCCCTCGTCTTCTTCTCTTCCACATTCAGGCGCACCTCCCCACGAAACATGATGGGCTGCAGGAAGAAGACCAAGGTCACTACAGGAGAAAACACACACCGACTATTCCTCTGTGAGTTCACGACCCACATCATTCACTGGTTTACACACAATCCTCCAAGGGCTACTTTAACACATCTGTATGCCATATCTCAACTATCTGATCAAATCATTGACTGCCAAAGAGTGCACAAGGGAAACAATAGCAACCTACAAGTAGATTATTTTTGTGGTGATATAAGGTAAGAGAATACTTTAGAAGACAAATCATTCCTAGCAATGCATCAACAGAAATAAACTTAGAAGAACGCCATGTACAATGTTGCTTTTGCTTAACTTTTTCAATATTCTCCACCTTTGAGCTATAGGATTTTGAAAGAACAAACACTTGTTCTTTGCTTTGCAACAAAATGGTTGCATCAGTTAAAGTTATTTAAATTTGAAGCTCAATTAGTCAATCATGTACAGTCGTATCAAGTTACAAGTAAAATGCATGTCACCAAACCCACCACCAGATGAATGAAAATGGGTAATGAAATGTCAATACATGCCCCTTCTACCTTTGCCCCCAGGATTCTTTGCACAGGGTCAGAGTCATCAAAGACCACAAATCCAAAATTGGGCAGCTTCCCGCCCACACCCTTGGTGTTGATTCGCAGTTCTACGACATTTCCATAGGCTGTAAAAAGAAAAATATCATACGGACATGTTTGAACACTGACAGATGACTTGGAACAACAACAACAAAATACAGAAATAATTCTGAAAATACATCTATAAACTTTGCAGGAAAACATACTCATGAAGAATTCCTTGAGTTCACTCTCATCAATGTCATGTGGGAGGTTGCCAACAAAGAGCTGGTGGCTGTCTGGGTATCGCACAATCCGCCTGTTGTCCATGTCACCAGGTTCAGTGTCTCCTCTACCACCTGCATGTCAGAACAACAACAGATTAACTGACCAGCATCACCTCGTCATTTTAGACTAGTTAGACCAAAAACAATGATATAGAGGATTACAGATTCATCTGGATGTAAATAGACAACATATGCAGTCAAGCAACATTTACCTTTGTTCACAAAACTCAAGTGTGGTTTTCCTGTTTGAGATTCTGACGTTGCAACACCATCTGAAAGTAACAGAGGATCCAGGTTGTAAGAATAAGAGAAGTGAAATGCTTTCTGAGAAACTGAGGCTTAGATTCTTAGTATTACCAGGCCTGGGACCTCGAGCTGCGAAGGCCGGTCTATCACGTGCACTGCGCTGGTCTCTGGGTCGAATGGGTGCAGTCTGTGATTCTGGTTTGGTTTCAATTCTGGGCTGCATAGAGGAGGGTTGCATGTAAGTGAAATAAAATAGAAACATCCTTTTCACATCCTTTTGTTGGGTGGCAGTTAGTTACCTGTGAGCTCGGACCTTTAACAACATGGAGTGACATTCCAGAGGACGTGCCAGCAGGAGGCAGATTTTTACTGGTCACCGAAGCCCAAGAAAAAGTCTGAGAAGGATGTAAAAATGCATTGTTAGCAGTGCAACAGTACTTGCTCAACAGCATCCTAAAGTAAACGTGTGCACATTATGTAAATTATTTCCTTTCTGGACAGTCAGAGGAAAATAACTTATTTCACATTTTAAATACAAATATGTCCTTTGGAGTCAGTATGTCTGAAGTCAATGACCGGTGAGGCTTTAAAAAGTTGGGGCAAAACTCATCCTATTAGTCACAGAATCTCATATACAACTAGAAAGTTTGCAATCTCTGAAGAGACTGTGTGGGATTGCTGAGTCAAAATAGTTGAATTTGCTGGAAACGTGCAAGAGCTATATTGATTATTCAGTGTAGTAGTAATCAAAGGAGCAAAGCACTGTCGTTGCCACGGTAACCACACATTCTGTTCTCCATTAATTTCCTATGGGAAAAAAAAATTGTCAAAGAAAGACTAATATTTTTAAAATGATCAAGGTTAGAATTATGAAAAGTAATAGCACATATATCATGAATAAGCTGAAACATGACAAAGTTTGAATGGGACAAAAATGTAATAGTTACACGACAAAAAAATAAAATACAAACAGACAGAAGTGGAAGAAGAATATTAAAGACTCAAGACAACAGTACTGGGATTGCTTATTCAGCAATCCCACTAATGAAATGTACAAACAATGAGTGAGTTCAGACTAATACAGCCCACTGTAGAAACAGATCAGCCCAAATTTCTCTAAATATTGTAATGCACTGCGTGGCCAAAAAATGACACACTATTTTGTTGGACCGCCTTTAGCTTTGATTACAGCACACATTCACTGTGGTATTGTTTCCACAAGCTTCTGCAACACCACAACATTTATTTCTATCCAGAGTTGTATTAATTTTTTGTCAAGATCTTGTATTGATGATGGGAGAGTCAGACCACTGTGAAAAATTCAGTCTTCTCCAGTACATCCCAAAGATCCTCAATGGGGTCTGGACTCTGTGGTGGTCAATCCATGTGTGGAAATGATGTCTCATGCTCACTGAACCACTCTCACAATTTGAGCCTGATGAATTCTGGCATTGTAATCTTGGAATATGCCCCTTCCATCAGATAAGAAAAAACGCCATTGATAGAATAACCTGGTCATTCAGTATATTCAGGTCGTCAGCGGACCTCATTCTTTGGACACACAATGTTACTGAACCTAGACCTGACCAACTGCAGCAACCCCGCATCACAGCACTACCCCTCTCAGGCTTGTACAGTAGGCACGAGGCATGATGGGTTCATCACTTTATCTGCCTGTCTTCTTACCCTGGTGCACCAATCACTCTGGAACAGGATAAAATCTGGACTCAGATCACATGACCTTCTTCCATTGCTCCAGAGTCCAATCTTTATACTCCCTAGCAAATTGAAGCCTCCCCCCCAATTAGCATCACTGATAAGTGGCTTTTATAAGGCTACACAGCTGTTAAGTCCCAATCGCTTGAGTTCCCTTTGCATTGCGCGTGTAGAAATGCTCTTACTTTCGCTATTAAACATAGCCCAGAGTTCAATGGTGTATTTTTATGATTTGATTTCACCAAATGTTAAAGTTATTGCCAATCGCAATCAGTTAAAATTTTGTTCTGACCACATTTCCTCTTTGAAGATGATGGTTCTCCACTATCCTTCCAGTTTTTAATTGTGCGCTGGACAGTTCTTAACTGAATTTTAGTAGTTCGGCAATCTCCTAAGATGTTTTCTTTGCTTGATACATGCCAATAAGTTGACACTTCAGAAACAGATTTACATCTTTTCCGTGACCACAGGATGCGTCTTTGACATGGGTGGTTAAGAAATGAGAGGCTACTCACTGCATCAGTTAGGGTTCAATAACTTGTTGCCAGCTGAAACATAATCACCCATGCAGTAATTATCCAATGGGAGTCTCTTACCTATTGCTTAGTTAAATCCAGGTGGTGACTTTTTTGCCAGGCAGTGTAAATGTCACACTAAGGACTGAAGGTACACAGTTCTTACTTTGGGAGCCTCCTGTGTGTTTGGTGGAGACTCCACAGGAACTGGTGATGGGGCTTTCTCCTCCATCTCTTCCAGAACCTTCTCATCTACTTCAGGTTTTAGCTCCTCTACTTTTGGCTCTGGTTCAGGTTCCGGCTCTGGTTCTGGGGCTGGTTCCTCCATTGGCTCCTCTACTCCATTACTGTAGGACACAATTAATGTGTGTTCACTTCCAGAGAAAAAAATAAGCTGTAACACACAAAATCCTTCAAGCTAGGCAAAATAAAATGTGAAACAACTGAATGTGCCGTTTCAATTATAAGTTAAAGTTCAGCATACGTGACAGGGTGAGGTTCATAATAGGTGGTACTGTTTGGGCTTTCCTGAAGTGGCTCAGGGGATGGCGGTCTCTCCTCTGGTTCCTCCTCAACCTCCTCCTCTGATTCTAAAACACCAAAAGCAGTTAAACTGAATACTAATGCTTATATTAAACTCATAATAGAATGCAAAATTTGCAAGGGTACATAGTAAAATTACCCTCATCAAGCTCAGCTTCAGAGTCTCCAAAAACCTCATCTTCGTAACGGAAGATGTCATTGTGGACGTAGAACTTGTTTGCCACTGAACCCT
The DNA here is from genome assembly GCA_029823295.1 of Pseudamia nigra. NCBI lineage: Eukaryota > Metazoa > Chordata > Actinopteri > Kurtiformes > Apogonidae > Pseudamia > Pseudamia nigra. The sequence continues at coordinate 19,808 of JAQQAE010001143.1, forward strand.
AAATAAGAGACAAATGTGTCACAATAACATTAGTGACAATATTTTATTCATAAATTCATTACAATGACTACAATGAAATGTATAGGTACACAGCTGCACTTTTAAATGACTATTTTATATTCTTCACTCTGAGCCACTGTTTTTATTTTTCAAACTGCCAAAAAATAAAAAATAAAATAAAAAATAGGGCAGACAGAAAACAACTCATATGCAACTCCTACTTGTCAATCATTGGGTGTTGTGGTTGAGTATGTGTATAAACAGCTCTGCTACTGAGGCACCCTAAACTGACTCCTTTTTCAAACCACTGAAATATAAGACCCAACAGAAACCCATCTCCTGTCAACTATTTTTTTAGTAATAAATAACGTTCATTCTAATAGTTGCCAATTAAGCCTAGAATCTACTCATTACTGATGTGAAGTAGCAGTATTCACCTCTGGAGCAAGCACAAATGTTTGCATAAACTTCCTCATGGGTTGACCACTGTTGGAGAGTTCTCCAAGGACTTGGACCACCACTCCATCACTTAATGTGGCGTGGGCATCCACATGCCTGATCTTCGTGTGGCATTCACTAAACTGTAGTGACATTACCTTCTTGTGGATTTCCTGAAAAAAAATGTGTAGAAAGCAAAATGTGGACCATTATAAAGATGTGGACAGAGGTTATAACACTACTGATACCTAGTGCACAATACAGTTCAAGCAAGTAGTGGACATTACCGCTTGCCCATACACGGCTTCTGCAAGCTTTCCACTTGGGTCAAGTCCCCCGTGAACATATGAGGAATTCCTCCCATAGAACCTAAAAAAAAAGAATAAGATTTAAGAAAGTGTAAAGAGTATTCTCAACATCCACAGAGTTGGCATATAAGATATATAATGTTTAGGTCCGTTACCTGTGCAGAAAATCTGGCGCCTTGTTTAAGAGTGTGTAATACTGCCTCACAAACTCCCGCCCTACGAGCAGGGGACTTGGCTTCTCCATCACCATTTCTTTGGTAAACAATATTAAGTGCTGAAAAATGAGACAAAACAGGAATTAGCTGAAAGTCACATATGAAGGTCAACACAGAGATATGCACAGTAAAAAGGAAAAGTGTTACTGTGAAAAGTAAATCAGTTTATTATAGCAGACTGCACTGTGAGGATTCACGTTGCAGGTACTGGTGTTTCTGTAAAATTATTATAATACCGAAAAACATTTCACATAACCAATTAGTACAGTACTACAATGAAAAACATAACCACCCTCTTTCAATCTATGTAAAGAAAACCTAAACATTTGCGGACCAATAAAAGAAAGGTGGTTATGTTAGCTCTACGGAGGTTTTGCAGCGTTACATTAATTTCAACTCATATTAAAAAACCTGATCGATTGTTTAGAGTCAGATTGTTTTGCGGAAGACAGCATTGGCTTGGTCTCGATTGTTTCATTTCGCCACTATACGATCAAATACACAAAGTTCACCGAGACGTTTCCTTATGGGACTAAGTCGTTTCACTTTCATTGTCTCATCTCATCCGTTTCATCTGACCCACAATCCATCAATCCTGCCACACAGACAGGACAGCTGAGTGTTTAGCACACACACACACACAGCATAGTAAGCACCACAGGCTAACATGCAACTGCGCCATAATGTCCATCCAATGAGACAAAGAGGAGACTGGCAGTGGTTAAAAAAGGAGGCGAGTGAATCGGACACTGGTGCCAAACGGAGTAGGAAACAAACTTTACAACGATTAAACCGACTCGTAATCATACATCACACACTTATATGTATGACATTTTGTATAATCAGGCCTGCTGTGATTGTTGGGCCTGTTAAAAGTCTCATGCTAACAACATTTTACCATCTGTAGCGTGTTCACTAACGGTATGACATGACATACTTATGCCGCTGTTCTGGAAAAGAAAATTCAGTCTTAATGCGGCCCACGGACAGTCTGATCAATCGATGTTGCGTAAATTTTTGTTTAAAATGACAAATGAGCGGACGTTAGGGCTAATTCAGCAGCCTGTTGGGTGACATCCGAAGAGGCTAAGCTACTGCTACCACGGCAAACCAAAGCACAGCCAAGCTTTTGGCTAGCTGGCTAACGTTAGCGCTCGCTAACTTGTGGCGTCGTCGTTTTTCCTTTTCAGTCGGCGGCCACTACGACCAACCGCGGAATACGTGCGTGTTTTTCTCGATTCACATAAACTGAAAACGGACAAATTAAACGCGATTTCCCCATCAAAAAAAAAAAAAAAAAAACAACTGGAAGTAGGGAAAACAACCAAGTAGCTAGACGTGTCTGAGCCCAGGGATAGCCACTGTAGGGAATCGGTAAATATATCAAGTCAACAATATATCAACAATAAGACATTAAAGGAGACGGAAAATATGAAGTGCAGGTTTACGGTTACGAGTGCGGTATTCGAAGTAACCGTTGCCTTGCGAGGCAGTTGCGAGAAGTCACAATAATCGTCGAAGCAGTGGAACGAGCCGCATGCTACTGCTAGGTCAGGGGAAAACAAAGGAAAGGCAAATTTGGTTTGTACACATTTATGAAGCACAAAAACCGCTAACGCGGCGTTTTTGTACAGTAGCTGCACATCTGGTTGTTAATGTCTCCTGATAACCGCCTGTCCTCCCGACGCACCGCGGTTTTGACGACACAATGCGGCTAACGTTAGCTTCTGCGGGCAACGGTAGCTTGTCAGTCGATTTATAGCTTACTCAGCTAGGAAGCGGGCTAACTTACCTTATGAGGGACCTATCTATGTAGACAGAATGGTTTATAATAAATAACTACGAGTAACCGGCTGTAAACTGGTCTGAAATACAGTGTATCCCAGGCGTATACAGTGATATTTCCCACGCTCTACTAACAGTTTATGATCTCTGCTGTACCAGAGATTGAGGATTTAAAGTGATAGGTCCGACTTATTGTTTTACCCCTGCAGTCTGGGGCAGGGAACCCCCATTATACAGACTCAGCCAATCACCCGCTTACACTGAAATGTATAAATTATGACGTAATGCAATAACCACGCCCACAGTACTTCCAATTTCACGTAAATGAAAAGCTGCTTTGGCACATTTTTTTTTTCCATCCTCATCTTTCGTTTCTGTTTTGCTGGAAGGTAAAGTAAAACCGCCAATGTTGCAAAATGATGATTATATACTGACAAGAGGATAATTACTCTTTATTTCATATGGTGTCTGCAGTTTAAATAGCATAAATTCACACATACTGCTCTACAAATGCAAAGTATAAAAGTAGAGACATTGTCAAAGGTATGTTCACTTTACATTCATTGTCTTGATTGACTGTTGTTCATTTTATTTTTGTATTTTTTGTTTATTTTCTTGATTATTTTGTTTGTGGGGTTTTTTTTTGTTAATTTTCTTGTTATTTTTCTTTTAAGTTTTACGATTTTGGCCAGTTAGGTCATATTTTGTTCAATGCTTTTTCCTTTGTCTGTTTTGGTCATCTTTCTTCATGTTCTTGGTTATTTTCTTGATTTTTTTCTTCCCCATTGACCAAATGTGAACTTTCTATTCAGTTGTGCAGTGTTTTAAACACATTTTAACACACTGTATATATATATCTACAACTATAGGTAATTTATATGCTCGTACAAGTGTAACTGTGTTTGAAATGTATATTTAAGAGCTGTATTTCTGCAGGATCAAATAGAGTAAAATACGTTTTTTCATCCCTTATGGGAATTTCATGTTTGTACATTTCAATAGTTATGTGAGAAACCACTGAATGGTTTACTCTGTATAAAATTGTGTATCATAGGACTGACATGCATTTCCTCATTGAGAGTGTTTGTCATGCAATTTTTTTTTAATCTGGGCATTTGGCTCCATTTAGTGGCCGAAACATGTTATTACATGCTGTTCAAATTGACATTTCTATTTTAAACATAAATGAGTAAACAAAAATGGATGATGATTGATTCATGTCACTGCCAAGCATAAACATACCTTATCTTGTATACAACACTGAGCTATTGAAATATGGACAGATTTAAGATCAGATAAGATAAGCTTTATTTATCCAACACTGGAGAAATTACTCTGTAACAGCAGCATACAGCATTGAGACAGAGAATAAATAATAGTGCACACATGCAAGTGCAGTGAATTATACCACATCTACACACAAAATGAGAATAAAAAGAAATAAGGGGCATCAGAGAGGAATATATTGCACTCAAGATGGAATGTGCAAATAGCACATGATCATTTATAGATATGATTATTTACACAATGCAATAATTTAAAGTGCAGAAGAAAAACAGACTAATATATGCAATTGCACAGTTGAACTGAGCAACATTAGCACTGACCTATGAATATTGGTGGCTGAGTATGTGGGTGTTTTATGAGTGTGGAGTGTATAATGTCCACATGAATCACTGTGTGGAGTTGTACAGTCTAATGGCTGTGGAGAGGAATGACCTGCGGTAGCGCTTCTTCCTGCACTGTGGATGTAACAGAACAGTCTGCAGCTGAAGGAGCTGCTCAGGTCCTCCACAGTGTGGTGCAGTGGGTGGGAGGTGTTCCATGGTGGACGTCAGCATGGCTAAGATCGTTCTGTCCGCCACCTCCTCGATGGAGTCCAGTGGGCAGCCCAGGACAGAGCCAGCTCTCTTTGCCACTTTATTCAGCCTTTTCCGGTCTCTGTCTGTGCTGCCCCCCGCCCAGCACACGATGGTATAAAAGACTGCAGAGGCCACCACAGTGTCATAAAACATCCGGAGTAGTGTCCTGCTCACATTAAAGGACCTCAGCCTCCTCAGTAGATGTAGGCAATTCTGGCCCTTCCTGTGGAGGGCATCTGTATTGTCTGCCCAGTCCAGTTTGTTCTTGAGGTGAACACCCAGGTATTTAAATGAGTCCACAACCTCAATGTCTGAACCCTGGATGTTCACCGGTGTGTGTGGTGGGGCTGTCCGGCGGAAGTCAATCACAATCTCCTTCGTGTTACTGGTGCAGATGGTTCAGTTCACACCAGTCGTAAAGTCTGTGATGACTCCCCTGTATTCCTGTTTGTTCCCCTCAGACACACAGCCCACAACTGCAGTGTCATTGGGGAATTTCTGTAGATGGCAGTGGGGGGCAACCGGAGACAATGAGGGCAGGGCTGGAGGAGTGACATGAATGTGGACAGAGCTGTGGTGTGAACTTCTGGAGCTGAGGAGGTGTCACAGGACTACAGAGGTGTGAGGTGAGGGCTGGATGTTTGGGGGCTACAGAAGAGCCAGAGTCAAATTGGCTCATTGGCCCAGACCTGGTCATACATGTGGTGAAACACTGAATCCATAAGCCACGAGTGCCCAACCATTTTTGGCTTACGAGCTACTTTTACAATGACCAAGACTTTCTTGCTGTAAATCAACCTGTCAAGCCTGCGGCTCAAAGTCTTCGCTTCACAGCTGAAACTGAGATTTGCTTAATACGACCTCTATTACACTGTGCTTGAAGCTGTTGTCCTGTGAGCCACCTATCATACAAACTGTTGACTCTCAGAAATTGTCCTCTGATTCCCATGTGGCTTTGGGACTGCCAGACCTCTTCCTGTCAGTGCTTCTAACATTATTTTTCAGTACTGGATAACCTTACATTTTTGTAACCTCTGGCAGTTCAGAACTTACCTTGTACCGTTTCAAGCTATTCCTTGGACTTGAACATGGATGCACATAACAGACACCTGGGTACAACACACACCTGGACCACACTTCACCAGTCTGTAGCGACTGGTGGTTTAGATTTGGACCTTGGTCCAGAGTTTCACAAGTCCGGAACCAAACGCGGCGCTCGTAGTGTTGTAATTCTGTGGGGATTTTCTGATGGTTCGCATTATGTGTTTCTCATGATTTTTACACAGGTTTTCTCAGCTTTGGACAAACAGCTAAGACATTTTTTAATGGCACACAATTCCTTTCCGATCGACTGGTCATGTTGGGCACCCTTGCCTTAAGCCGTCTGCGCATGGCACCCATCGACTTACTCCCAAATTAGGGATATGTCTGACTGTGAAGCGTAGCACAAAACCTATCTATCCCTGAATAGATTGAGGTTGTCAGGCAGACTGTCATTTGTTTTCCAGGTAGCTGAGTGAGGGAAATCCACTTTTTTCAGCCTTTTTCACTTCATAGGGGTCGCGCACTCCCATTAACCCTCGTCAGGTGTTTGAGTCAAATTGACCCTTTGTCATATATTTGTAAAGAGAAGCTGTGTTGTGTGAAAACACCAGGGAGTAGAATCAGTACTGGAGTTAACGGAAGTAGAAGTACTCATAAATAAAAGTACCTGAGGCAGTGAGTAACTTTATATCACAGAACAGATTCATTTCAGCTTTTTTTGTTTTGGGAAATTTGTTGATTTTTGTGGTTTATTTTATTTATTTATTTTGTCACCTTGTTTTGCTCCGTTTCTTCATTATTTTGTTCATTTTTTCTTATTTACTTGATTTTTTTTTTCTTTTTGCTTAATTTTTGGTTGATTTTGTTGGTTATTTTGTTGGTTTTGCAGGACGACTGTTCATTTTCCCTTCACATTTATTGATTTTTCCTTCACATTTGTTCGTTTTTTTTGGCTATTTTTGCTCAACTTGTTGTTCTTTGTTCATTTCATGGATAGTTTTGCTTCTTTTTGTGCAGTTTTGTTGATGATGATTATTTTGTTTCATTTGGTGAATTATTTTGCTCATTTTCTTGGTTATTTTGTTCAGTATGAAGATAATTTTCCTCCTTTTTATATTCAATGTTCATTGTTTTCATTTTTAAGTATTTTGTTGGTTTTGGTGACGATTTTGTTCCTTTTTTCATTCGATTTGTTGGGTGATTTGTTCATTTTTGTGGTTTATTTTGTTCATTAATTTTATAACCTTGTTTTGCTCTGTTTCTTCATCATATTGTTAATTTTTGCTTGTTTACTTGATTTTTTTTTCTTTTTGCATATTTTTTGGTTGATTTTGTTGGTTATTTTGTTGGTTTTACAGGACAACTGTTCATTTTTCCTTCACATTTGTTCATTTTTCCCTTCAGATTTGTTCATTTTTCTTTAACATTTTTCATTTTTCTTTAACATTTTTTCCATTTTCCTTCACATTTGTTCATTTTTTTTCCTTCACATTTGTTCATTTTTCCTCCACATTTTTTCATTTTCCTTCACATTTGTTCATTTTTCTTTAACATTTGTTCATTTTTCTTTAACATTTTTTCC
>JAQQAE010001144.1:778-27028 GCA_029823295.1 Pseudamia nigra
GAGGGTTGAAATGTTTTAAATGACCAAAATGCTAAAAAAAAAAAAAAAAGTTTGTACAATCTGTGACATCACCTGTTTTTTTTTTTTTTTTTTTTTTTTTGCTTCTGCATAGATATGCAGTATATCGACCTAGCCTATTTCTCTTCTGACGTCATTACGATCTTTAGTATTGCAATAAATTTCAAGATTAGCTGCAGTGTTATGGACTTGGGCATTTACTGGACTGGCACTGAATTCATTCCTCCAGGCTTGTACATACAGTATTTGATGGTGGAAGTTTAACAGGAGTGATTCACTACAAAAAGACTGTATGTTCAGTCATTTCACTGTTACTACATATTTTGGTAGCTGTACTTGGTGGCACATTTTAGAACAAAAATTATCCAAAATGAAAGTGTGTAACTCTATTACACTGGCTCTTCAAGGTATGATGCGACAAAATGTTTACAGATTGTGCCACCATCATTAGGGTACTGACGGATATTGACGTAGTCTTAATTATTGTTGCATACTCAACCTTCCTCTGTCTGCTTTTTTTTTTCTACCAGAAAGAGATTCAGGCCATGAGCCAGTGCCACCACCCTAACATCGTGTCTTACTACACCTCATTTGTGGTAAAGGATGAGCTGTGGCTGGTCATGAAGCTGCTCAGTGGTGGTAAGTGCATAACTCCTCGAGACTTTCTTTCTTGATCCATCTTCCTCCCTTGGCTCTCTTATTACAAAGCTCACAACCTTTAAAGAAATAAATATTGTCTTTTTATAATGGAAGAAATATCAGCTTTGAAGTACAAAACACTGGACCAAATTAGAAAATAATAGGTTAAATTAAGGGGTCTTGAATTGGACTGATGATGATATTAAGGGGGTATCATTTTTTGCAGCCATCCTCATGATAAAAGGGGGGCAGTAGAATGAGCAGGGCTACTTGCTGTCTGTGATTTTTAGGGAATGTGACAGCGCTGATCCTCATTGTGTCCTGTGTGAGCTGCAGCTCTTTCCGGGCTTTAAGTCAGTACAGTGCAGAAGCTAATAACAGGGCAGAGGTAATAACAGCCCACAGGCCGGCTTCATGGCATCCATGTGGCAGCGCTGCAATTAAGTAGTGAGAGGAGCACAAAGAGGAGGCCACCACAGAGAAAAAGACCTAAGAATGTATATAAAGTCATCTTCATTTAAAACAGCCCCACTAGCATATTGAAAGAAAATGATTTCTGCTATGTTTGTTTTAGTAGCGCAACGTGTACGCATGGATATAAGGGTTCTTGAGCATAGGACTTCGAAGTGGACCTATCCAATTAAACAGGAACGCGATTAAGGCCTCTACTGCCAAACATTTGACATGCAACGTGCAGTGGGCCGCAGAGACGAATGGGAGCCTCATTAGAGTAATGGTCATCCTTCTACGAAGGGGCGAAAATGACACCTCCTCTCTTATAGTGCTGCTTTCAGTCTCAGACACTTAATTGTACAAGCACAAGTGTACACAGGAACACACTAAACACTCGCACCCACACTATTTACACCCCCCACCCTCCACCTTACTCGTTTCAGACTTTCTTGTGTAAACAGCACCCCACTGTAACAGATAGTGCCCAGGTGGCATGTCTCGCTCTCCCAGATGCACTCAAGTCATGAGCTGTTTGGCAGCCACCCTGCAGCTGTGCCTGGGGCACCATGCCCGCTAAGTGACGCTCAAGCAGGCGGCCAGCCTCACAGCAGGAGCAGACACCACTTAAGATGGCCTTGCACATTCCCCTTATCCTAGTTAAACAGAGGCCCTTGATGTCAAGTTTTATTGTGCGGGGTAATTAAATGATGGCCATGGAGACCGTACTCAAATGAGGTTGGCTTTACAGACTGTTGCTCCACAGTCCAGTTAAGACCAGTCCAGAGGAAGACCAGCTCCTGTCTGCTCCTCCAGCCTGATGGAGCGTAAGAAACTTGCCATCCCGTGTTGTCTTCTGCTTTTGAAAGACCTCCAGCTGCTTTAGTGTTGATCTGACACAGGCCAGGAATGTTTTTACATGGTTTATGTTTACGAAGTGCTATATGATGAAATAACTAAGCATTGTTAAAGGTCTCTTTCTTAACAGGAAATAATGTCATTGATGACATATCAGCAAACCACATTTTTCAGCATACATGCACATATAAGATGTAATATATGACCTGTAGATGTCTTTAATACTAAATGGCAGAACGGTTTTACTGCTCTTGTTTTTTGGCATAATATGCCATTTTGACTGGAGTCATCTCTTTAGTTCTAGATATACATTTTATGAGCTGTTTGATGGCTCTTGTTAAAGTATACCACTGCCACGTTCCATATAATGAAATGCCATATTTCAGTCACTTATGTTTTTTGCTGGTGTGTTCAGACTAAAATAGAACTGGATTTTTCATGCATTGCAGTTACACACACATTTAATTTAAAGACATGAATGAACTTGTAGAAGTTCTATGTGACTTCTTTGAACAACAACAGCTTGGAGACAAGTGAGTAAAACCGCTTGGCAGGTCCTAAAAAATATGAGCCTCTTTTTTGATTCCTGCTAAAGATCTTACTTTACAGCAAACCAATATTAGCACTAACTTTTGCTGCATTCCCTTCTAAAAAAGAGCACTTGGATCAGCTATTCACAAGTTCTGAAGCATTACAAAAACAGTCCAGTGGCTGTATTTGCAAATTACAGGAGGTGAAAATTAGATTTGCATGACATGCTTGTAATTACCTAGTATGCTGCAGCTGTTTGGCTGCCATATGGCACATTAAAACATCATGACACCTTCTGCTGGCATATATCATTCCCAAGTAGCAGTAGTGACACACAGCTAAGAACCTGCATGTAGTGTACCACTAACACAAGGATTGTAGACCATCCGCTGTTTCCTCAGCTGAAGTTAAGTTTGTAGATCAAAACTGACCTTTTTTAATGTTCGACAAAGATAGGGAAAATGCTGTTTTTTTTTCTTTCAATGTGCAAATTGTTGATAAAGTAATAATTTCAAGGTTCAGATGCCCAGGACTCCTGAGATCTCAATTAGCTAGTTTTTATACCCATTAAAGTAGAAATAATAGAAGCTTAGAACTCCTTTCTAACAAATGTATTCAAAGCCAAACTAGTTCTGAGGGACATGCACTGTAGGCTCCGGCCTTTTCAGGAAATTCCTGTTCTGAACGTGCATCTGAACACCTGTTTCATTAAAGCACTGCACAACCTGTCAGTGGTTGAATTCACATCAGAGAGACATCCACTGAAAGCCACAGGGACAGAATATGAGTCATGCCAAAGCAAGTACAAGAATGTCTTCCCAGGAGATTAATGTGCTGCTTTTGCCACAGTTGTCATCACTGAGCTCGTCTGTATGCCACTCAGTGTTTTACTCAGCTAACAGCAGATTGTTACCGATAGCTTTCACCATGCTAAGACCCAAGTTTAGAGTAGAAGATTAACATGAAAATAATGGTTGATTTGGTAACAGTTTTCCCAAAATCTGAGTCCACACTGCCTTTTTGTACACCTCCCTTGATTTACCATGGCCTACATGCCCCACCTCAAGCTCCTCCTCCTCCCTCTGTAACTTTTCCTCATTGGCCTTTAGCACAGTTGGCAAGCAATTTCTTCTTCTTCATCCTCTGCCTCCTCCTTCTCCATGCTCTTTAGCTCTCTCATACTCTCCTTCAGTCACTAACCTCTTCTGCCAAGTAGAACAGCAAAACTGCACAGGTGATGAAAGATATTTCTGGATGAATTGGACTTAGCTAGACTTATTCCAAAGTGCTGGCTTTCATACTTCCAGAGTTTTTGCATGAAATCCCCATAAAGTGAGAGATTTGGTTAATCCAGCACGTACCTTAAACAATGACTTGACATTTTCCTCAGTTTTTGCCTGTTCCACAGTGTGCTCCACTGTTGTGACTTAATATATTCCCTGTGATTTGTATAAACACCTCTAAGGGCTTGGACCAAACTGTTCAAACCAGGCCAACAGATATCATTTAATCTTTCCCATGCAAAATGGACTCTCAGATTGTTAACTTCTCTGAAGTTGTTAACATGTTGTAGCAGACTAATGAGACATGAAGAGTTCAATCAAATGGATTTAAATTTAGCTGACAGAACTGACATGTAAGTGATCCTCCACTGCTTACATAAGGCCATGTGTGTGTTTGTCTTCTCTCTTGGATGCCACCTGAGCTTTGATCTGCAAAACTGTTCACTGCACACTATGTCCTTCTCATTTCCCTTGATCTTCTTGTCCATTAAAGCTTCACAGATAAGGCAGAATGCACTCAGTCTTAAGAAAACTGCTGTCACTTCTCATTTGCAGTTTAGTGAACAAGGACTTTGTCTCACACATTAGCTTCTTGGTCACTTTCTGGAGTAATCACACCTTCATTCGTTGGGTCGTTAGTACTACATCTCCTTCCTCATTCAGATGCTGAGTTCTAATCGCCGGTGCCCTCCTTCCCTCTTCATTGTCAACTGTCACTTCTTGTCACTTCCTCCCCTCCCTCTGGTCATCTCAGACGAGGAGATGAACAGAAGACTAAGCACAGAAACCTTGAATGAGGAGGGAAATGTGTGCATTTGGAGGAGGAAAAAAATCAAACTGCCTGCCTTTTCTCAATGAGCTTCAAAGAGCTGTCACATCAGAGAAGCGAGGCTGCGCTATTCCAACACTCATCTGTCTGTCTGCAAATTCACTCACACACTCACACACATCAAGGTTGCTTTTCCTGGCCATCCTCATCTGTCCTTTCTTTGAATATGCTAGTCTTTTTTCCTTACTGCTGAATCACATTTTCTGCAGGGCACTGTCACTGCAAAAGGAACCCGTTGAACTCTGTCCCTTCCACACTGTCTTATAGGCTGTGCAATAACACTTTTAGTCTCAGGTGGACTGTCACTGCTGGCTCCTCTGGGCAATGCACTGAGCGCTTGACTGAGTGCTGCAGGCGAGGGCATCCTGAAGTGATTGCGCAAATAAATATCTTTGCACTCCCACCTTGGCATAGTTGCTAAGACACAATCAATTTAATCCTGGAACTGTTTCATAGACAGTGTTTTGGGACCTTGAAAAGGCCATTTCCAGCTTTTGTTTGCACGTGTTGGTGTGTGTGTGTCTGCGGCTGAGTGAGTGTTTGAGCAAAAGAGGGAAGAACAGATAGGCAGTGTGGCAGGGTGATGTTTGTGTATCGCCACAGCACAATACAGCTTGTCAGGCAAGGGGCATTCTTTTTGCTTCTCCGCTTTTTTCCCTCATTCACCAATGCCACCCAATTTTTTGTCATAGAGAATGCAAATACTTCATTTCTGTGAAAAGTCACACAAAGGAAGTCATACACCAAAACCTGCCTGACATCCTATACAGAGTGCTACTTTTATTCAGGCGGATTCAGGCTATGGGGACTTAGCTGACCCTGAAAGAGCCTAGTCAGCTGCCCTAGTTTACCATTCAGTTTGGTAAGTGAAAGCAAAGACAAGTAGCTTGACTTTTATCCTTAAATTTGCAACTGCACAAGGATAGAATTGTTCTGAAGTAGTCCATATGTTGAATGTATGAATATAAATAAATTAAACTGAGAGTCAGATTGTAAAGATGATGTCATCCAGAGCCAAATCCAGGAGGTGCTCATCAGATGGCAAATAATGAAATGACTCTGACAGCAGCCATTGTGATTTTTAGTGCAATGCGGGCAGAGTTTACCATCTGTGTGCTCATCACCCAGATGAAACTCATTTAAACGGAAACCTCAAGCACAAATTCTACGAACCCACAAAGTTAATTTAATTTAATCAGTGCCAGTGGAGCTCATCCAAAAGCTGTCCTCTCCTGATGTCATATTCTGTTTTCCCATGGACACGGTTGTGTGTATTTCTAGATACACACGTCATATTTGTAGTGTAATAAATTCTTTTAAGGATGATTTTTTTTTCCTTGAAAATGTAAAGTATGGAATATTTGTCTCCTTCACTGGTTTGTTTTGCGACAGCCACATTGAAAGGTCATGATAACATTTATGGTTACATGATCTTGTCTTAACACAGCTAAATCCTTTATACTTGCAGACAAAAACAATCTTACTTGAACTAAAAAGGCTTTTGCGTACCCAGGATCTAATTTATCAAAACTGTCTAAGATTATCTTCACTGAACATCTGCCAATCCACCAGGAAGTATGCGTTTTCATAAATAAGATGTAATTTGGTGGAGTAAGTAATATATGCTAGCCTGAGGTGACTTTCTCATAAACGTAGAAGCTCGTTTATCAGTTTAGATCAGAAATGAGACAAAGATATCACCCAGCCATAAACAAAATTGTTCTCTCATATCTAATATTGAGTTTGACATTAACAAATGTTTTTTTAACCAAATCAGAGCATGAGATTGTACATGTAAGTCTGCTGTGTTCTGTGTTTATTTAACAGGCTCAGTGCTGGACGTGATCAAGCATATCATCTCACGAGGCGAGCACAAGACGGGTGTCCTGGATGAGGCCAGCATAGCTACAGTTTTGAAGGATGTCCTTGAGGGCCTGGAATACCTCCACAAGAATGGACAGATTCACAGGTAAAAGGACTTGTGCCCCTTTGTACAGGTACACTGATAAAACTGTCACAGGACTTTACTTTACACTCAGTACATGAACATTACCACATCTCACCTTGATGTTTTATGGATCCCAAACATTTAACTCCACCCCCAGTGTTCTCCGCTTGACAAGTAAATGTTGTACTAACATTTGGTCTCCTACCTTACATGAAACTTGGTTAACACATTTTAAGTACAAAGTGATATACAGACAATATATATACCTTACTTTATGCCCAACCATAGATTCCCATTACATAAGAGAATAATACATTTAAACTACAGCAATTAATTGGTTAATTAGTCTGGACAGTTCTGGAGATTTAGAATTATTTTAGTTAAATTAAATTCCAAATTATTTCATGGCTTCAAAAATCTGTCAGTTTCCTGTCTTTGTGGAGGTACTGTAAGTCTTCTTGACCATTAGTTGACATCAAGTAAATGCCATTTGCCGACAGCCACTTTCTGTTTTAAAGGTCAAAGGTATTAATATGGATGTGTGTGCAGATGAGGCAGTGTAGATCCACAACAGACTGCAACAAGTACAAGGCAAGAAGCAGTAATGGTGTTTGCTCCACTAATGAATCACTCTGTCTGTTCTTTCACATTTATACATGTAGATATAATTTCATGTGTAATATTAGCCCATTCCCCTTTTCATTAAACTGCAACCACTGTAAACTCCTGAGGAGATCTTTAAGTAGTTTAATACTTCCATGCTGATAATCTTAAAGAGGTACTAAATGAATGTATTAGTGGAATGTGTCAATGGCAGATTTGCGTGCCACAAGAAATGTGATCCTGAAAGCTCCCCTCTATGCTAGTTCAAGTCCAGGTTAAGCCTCTGCACTCAAGCTGTTACAATGAACCCAGTCGGCCACAGTGGCTTGAGAAGCCTTTACCTTGGTGGTATTTAATATTCATTACTCACGTTTTCATTCATCATCTCTTTTTCCCCTACTGGCAAACATACAGTACACTCAAGGACAGCAACTTGCGTGAATAATGCATGGCTTTCAGCTTAGTAAAGGTCTCACTGAAACGAAGAGAGGCTACACTAAAGCTCTGACCAGGTGGTTTAACTAGGAATTTATTTGCAGATGTTGATTGATTGATACTTTATTGATCCCACAAAAAGGGGAAATTCACAAACGGCAGCGAACTGAGCTTGTGCCTTGCAGTTGGTGGAAGGGGAGGGGGGTACAATAGGAAAAGAGAGTAAAAAAAAAAAGTACAGTTTCCAGAATTAGGTTCCATAGGAAGCAAAATTATGGTCACATAGAAAAAAACCTCGTATGCACAATCAGCAGACAAGTTACCCACACATTAAACACAGCAGGGTATCAGAGAGAGTTAGGGGGGTGTGCATTGTAAGCGTGTAATAGTGATCAATGGATGCATTGTGTCGTATCAGTTCTGATAGTAAAGTCCCAAGAATCCTCTCTCAGTGCATATCGCCAGGTGTTACGTTCCATGATAGTTACCATGGCGACACATGGGCATAGAAAAGTTCCCCTTGACATCAAGTCAGGAATCCTCTTTCAAGGCATCTAGTCAGATGTTAAGTTCCATGATAGTTACCATGGTGGCACATGTCCACAGAAAAAGTTCAGCCCAGCCTCTTATCAGAGTGTTGATGAAAGGGTAAAAAGCGGAGCTCATTCTCCAAGCAGCGTCTCCACCAAGGGGGGGTTATGCACAGCCTGTCCAAGGCCATCAGGGAGCCCAAGCAAAAACAAGATAAGACAGTCACACTTTCAGAGGCAGAAAAGAATTTAACTCCTCAGTGTCCCAATTTTATATTTTTTGGTACCAGCCCTCAAAAGTCCATCCTATGAAGCACTTCTGTGTTGTAACCCACTCTTCGATTTAACTCTGAAATCATCCCTGTTGTGCTGCCAGTGCTCTTCCCAACTGCTTGATTTGGAGACAAAGCTTTAGTGGGCTTTGAACAGCTCTCTCCGTCTTCTTTATCGATACATCAGGAAAAACACCCAAGCCAATCAGCAGAAATCCTGTTTTCATGGTTCCAAAATAGATAAATATCCATCACATCCTCAGTGGACAGCGTCTCAAAAACACACAAGTCCTCATGACAGTCCTCTGAGGACCCTCGGGTTCCCCTTGACCCGTCTTCCTGCGTGTCAATTTCGTTGCGGTCCAGCTGGTCAATTCCATGTTGTTTTGGGTTTAGGGAGAGACTCTGACAGAGAATGAAGCAAAAAACACACAGACAAGACATAGCAAGCAGGGAAAACTGGGTAGCAGATATAAATGAGTCCACTCTCTCTGAAAGCTGGAAGTAGATTCATTCAGTACCTCTTTAAGATGATGCTAATAGACAACGATATGATCAGCTTACTAATGCAATAATTAGAAAACTGCTATATTGTATAGAAACTACAGAGAGAGAGAGATTAGGATGAGTAAGGGAGGATTTGGTAAACTTAGTTTGTGGTAATTAAAAGGAGAACTAACTGCAGCATGCCACTGTAGCAGAATTTCACTATTCCATTTCAGCAAGATGTGACTGGGTTATTGGTCAGTGCCAGAGACGGGAGATGTTTTTGCTGAGAGAATCCTGCACTGTGCTCTGTCAAAGATGACATCAGAAAAACACTAGGAGATCATTTGTTCATCATATCTCTCACCACGGGGGCCGAGGTATGTGTTTTGCACTGAAATTCAGTGACGCGCTGTGAGAGCAGAGGCACTTGATCAGTGTCTGCTGATGTAAACGTGTGCATATGGTTGCACATGTTCTCCCCGTGTAAGCTGGATCATATGAGTGGGAGCCTCAGGACAGAGGTGATGGAGAGAATCAAGGGGTGAGGCTTGATGGAGAGGGAGAAGGAGAGCAAGCGTCACATGATGTGTTCCATCCAGTGCAGGATGGCAGAAAAGCAATTAGAGTGTTATGGCCTGGGCTGTAGGCTTAACCAGAGACATTTACCACAAGACAGTAAAGTGCTCCACCCCCCATTCACATTAGCTTGAAAAGTCACTGATTCAAAGCTGACACTCGCGCTCTAACTTTAGCACTAGGTAAGCTCAGTGAGCATAAAATTAGAAGAATGCTAGTAAGAGAAAATTTAAGTGTCTGGATTTTATCTGTTGAATCTTATCCGTCCCAAATTTTCAGATATGTTAACAGTTTTATATATGTTCTGTTACTATACTAATTCTGTTAGAGTTCAGTTAGGCTGTGAATCACAAAAGTATTGATCTCGCTGTCCTTTCTCCACACTGAGATTTTGCTGCTGTTCATCTATTATTCATTTTGACTGAGGGCTGCTGTAAAACATGTACAGTGCATGTGATCATATATGTATACATTTCATACCAACTATACCAAGCCAAGCAATTAAAAAAACTAAATGGGGAAGTCCATATGGTTCTAATAAATCTGTCCCTAAAACCAAGCAAGCACTGTACCTGATGAAGAGGAGAAAATGGAATAATATCTGACCATGGCTAGTAAACTTTATGTTTCTTCATGAGGTTCAAATATGGCTGTTGTCCTAATCTTGAGGCCAAAATTTTGACGGTGTCACCCATTTATTTCACTTCACACTGGGAAGCAGCTACATTTTATGTTTATTTAACAACCGACAGGAATACAACTTGAACTACAGTACTAACTTGAATGTCTGTGTAAAACTGGCATTGCCTTTCCTTTTCCTGTCACAAACTGTTCCATACTTTTGTCTACTCCTGGGTTTTGATTTGTTTCCCTTCTCATAAATGCCATTTTTGTGCCATCATTTGCTTAGTTTAGCACTGAAAGCTGATATGTTTTGAGCATTTCAATTCTTGTTTTTTGTGGTCTGGCCTGAAATTGAGCAGGTTTTATAATTGCACAGTCTGCATGCATGTTGTACCTAAATTTATTATATTTGTGTTGCACAGTGTGGCTGGCAATAAGCATCTAAAATTTGAAATCTCAGACTGTAGGAGCCCCAATTCATTTTCTAGTATGTACATATATATACTGTAGGTAGTGCACCATTTTCACTCTGTACACAGTGCTCTGTTGATCTTAATAATCTACAGTTTACATGACTAAAATATTTGTTGGAACAGATGCTTTCTACTACCCCAGTGTTCTATAGCCCCTGATTTTCTATGCACTCCAGTGTCTGCAACATTTTTGTCTTCTCGAAGGCTGTGCAGTCATTTGATTGATGTGCCACAGGCAGCAGTAATGCGCTTTTCATGACCAGCTTTCGTAATGTGACAACATTCTCTGTTGATGTGTGGTCATCGTTGTAGCTCACAAAGGCAGGATCCTAGTGATCTTGAGGACAAGGGCTACTGGTTATTTGGTTTCAATGTAAAAACTAAGGCTAAGAGTCAAGGCAGTCTTATGTGGGGAGATGCAGCAAAGACAGTAGCAAGCAATTTTGTATTTCCACAGCTTTCAAAAACATCTTGTAAAACATACAATAGAACCACAATTTTAAAATATGGGGCCTTTAATTGTTGGACTGCCCCTTAGACATGTCTCATACTGTGGTATCTGAAACCTCACATGTCTTCTAAGGGTACATGAGAGAGCATTTCCTGGCAGATTACTCACTATGTGGTTACTAATCATCATGTAATAGCTGTGGAATTGCTGCCTGTGGGAGCTCTTGCCTTGAACTGAAGTAAAAATCTGAAATAAAAAATAATTTGGAAAAAGTGATGAGTGGCATAAGAGCGGTACTGACAAGAGCAATCAAAGCAGAAGCAGAGGGCTGATATTTCTGTGGTCAAAAGGGGAACACTAACAGAGGAATGATAGAGAAGGCATTTCATCTCTGTAGGAGACTTACAATGTGCCTGTCTTTTATGGCCCTGTTAGGGGCACTGGGAGCCCGGCACCGGGATATGATGTCATCAGAGGTGACCCGATGGAAATGCAAGGTGCAGGGACTGCCAGATGAGTGATAAATCTTCCTGACAGTTTCAAAGTGTGGCTGTTCCCACCTGACAACCCCTTGGCTAATGATTCAATAGGTCATAAATAAGAAAATCAGAACACATTCATTAATATTTTGTGATTGGTTAAGACCCATTTCTTTTTAGCATAATTCTTATAACCTGTAAGGAGCTTTTAAGATACAGAACATGTGATGGCATTGCATTCTATGGCTGCATAACTTGGAGTCGGCACTTTGTCAGTTGGCCTTTTTTCCTCCCTGCTAAAGTTTTTCTTTGAACTTACGTGGTGCATTGTGTCACCACCTCCTCCTTCCTCCTCTTCCTCTCCTTTGAATGTTAATGACTGTCTGCACTCTGCAGCCTTTTTCTCAGGGTATTACAATGTGCTGCAGTGAATCGCATCCTCTGTGTCTCTTGAATGAGGACAGGAGTGGAGTAGCTACAGTACCTTTTATCATACTTTGAGTGATGGAGCATCATAGCGCTTTGTTCTTTTCATCCAAAGTGCAACAGGTTACACTTAAAATACAGTTTAAAAATAAAGTTCATGGTTTATTTCTTACAACTTAAACTTAATTTGTGAATGTCAGTGAGCTAAGGGCATGTCTACTCTGCAATGAAAGATGATGCCATACAAAGATATATAGATTTTGAATAATGAAGAGACAGACACAACTATGGATTGAGCTTAATGCTCTTCATTCAGATAAAACCTATTATGATATAGAACACAAAGGCTCTGATTAACTCAAGTTGAGATCAATTGAAGTCACCAAGTTCTATGTATTTGCTTTTGTTGTTTCTAACCCTAGCAAAAATACATTTACACCAGGAATTAATCATCGTTAAAGCTGGTTAAATCCTGACTCAGAGGCAGCCGAAGACTGGACCCAGAGAGGGACTGTGGTTGTGTAAAAGTGGGAAAAGTATTTTGGGATCCTCCTCCTCTAATCCTTAAAAAGCCTCATCTCAAATTACCAGGTGTAAATCATCCCTCTAGTTTGTGCTAACACACACAGACTAAGCAGTGGGTGCAAGAAATGGAAAGATACCATGAGCTGATAATCACATAGCTGTTATGTGAGGGTGGTGAAGTGACAGCAGGACAACTGGTCTCGGAGCACCAACATCTACACATTAGCACATTTTGCTCAGACTACACTGATTTTTGAAGCCACTGGTAGCAGCTTTCATGTCAGTTTTTCCTCCACATACTCTATTGTGCTAGTATTATGCTACAGTGGAACCTCGGGTAACGAAATTAGTCCATTCTGGCGTCACGTTCGTTGAGCGAAATATTCATTAGAAGGGACCAGTTTTCCCATAGGAATACCGGTACATGTAAAACCAATTAATCAGTTCCCAATCAAGACCCACAAAAACTCCCATATAAAGTATGTATTACACACACGTACGTGCACATTTATTCATTATTATTATTATTATTATTATTTGAAAAGGAAGTTATGTTAATTATCTGAAAAGGAATTCATGAAATTAGTTCTAAAAATTATTTAAAATTTCACCTTACCTTAGCTTGTGACTTGGCAGCCTCTTCTCCTTGGCAGTGATGATTGTCCTCCGTGCAGCATGTTGGCAGACTGGGTCTCGGTCTGCTGTGTGTTATTTCAGTCCAGGTCCCGCACGCATCCAGTAGGCTGTGTTTAAAAATGTGGGCGGAGGCTACTGTTGTTTGCAGGTTGCTAGCTTAGTAGCTTCTGGTATTAGCACATGCTGTGGACCCTAGTTGTGTGCATGTGCCTGTAATAGAGCTGATTTTGTGTTGTCGCCTCTCGAGTAACTCTGGTTTAGCGTTGTGTGTTGCACGCGTTTTGTAGGCTTTTGTTTTCCGATGTTGTCTGAGGCTATTGTTGTTAGCATGTTGCTAGCTTGGTACCTTCTGGTATTAGCTAGCTAGCTAGCTACTAGTTTGGGTCTCACGTCCAGGAACGGCACACTCACTTCCGGGTGCATGATAGTTCATTTCCGGGTCTGTGTCATTCGTAGCGCAATTTTTTTTTTTTCGTGAGACAGGACAAAATTTTGGCTGATTTTCTTCTTTGTAATCCAAAAATTTCGTTGGTAAAAGCATTCGTTACCTGAGCTTCCACAGTACTCAGGTAATATGCAGTACACTTAAAGATTTGAGTTACTTGTATACTTGAGTATTTTCATTTGCAATGCTTTGCATTTCACAGATTTATTTTTACTCCACTATACATGTCTGACAGCTCTAGCTACTTTTCAGACTGGAGTTTTGTAATGATTAGCAATTCTAAACTCTTTAACCAGTATCTAGTTACTTTTATGAAGCATTTACTGGTAAACTGAAGTAACACTCTGCTGGTAAATACAGAGGAAAAACTGTACTATTACCCATGAAATGGTTGTCAATTCTAAGTTGATCTTGTGGATAACAGTGGAGGTCTTTCTGAGAACTGTTTGCCTACTTTGTTAGAAAGTATGTATTTATATCAGAGTGTTGGTTAACTTTAAGGTGCAGTTGATGATGCTGGCAAACTAGCTAGTAGTCCATGGTTTGGCACGGTCCGTGGTACATGATTGGAGAGGCGATCTGCCAGTCGACACATCTTACAACCTCATAGGTGCACGAGCTCATGCACTCACAGGGTTGAAAACAGCCATAGCTGTGGCTGCTGCAGAGCTAGCAACTATTGTTCATCTAAACATGGGATGACTGAGGAGAGATGGCCTGCATTTCAGATTCCTTCAACATCTGGTACAGATGAGAAAAGAACAGACATACTAGTTTGACACACAGACTGTATAAATATTTCAGACAAAGTGACCGTGACGTCACCCATTAGTTTCTGAAGGGTTATTTTGAGGCCAATTATTGAGTTGTCACTTCCTGGCTGGCATCTTGGAGCCAAAAACAGGATGTAACCATATTTGTACGAATGGCAGTGGGGCTTACAAAGCGTTCATGCCTAAGGAATCATGGGAGAGCTAACATTAGTCGCTATCTTACTGTTGCAGTAAAACTTCACCACACAGTGTCAAACAAAGTCATATCACAGTGTTGTTAGTGTAAACACTTACCCACAGCTGCGGCCGAGCGTATCTCATAACTATGAATATATTGAATAAATAGAAGATAGAAAGGTCTGAATTGGTCGGACTTCGCTATAACGAGCTGCTGCTGCTCCAGCGACATGTCAATCAAACCCCAGCACGGCAGTCATTTGTCTGATTATTTGCTGTAATATCTTGATGACGACGCAAAAAGTTAAAGATGGACCATAACATTACTTATTAGAGGGTCCAAATAAAACGTTTGAGACCACGATGACCTATGAAAAAAATTTATTCACTTAGTATTTTCAGATAGAAGTCCCATGTATCTATATGGGGAAAAAAGCTTCTTGGAGCTGGACGATTGATTCCCCAGCAGCCAAGCGGTGGGATTACAATGTTAAGTTACTTCCACATTGGAATCACTGAACACCCCCGATCGTTGCCCCTTGGTTTGACATCTGTGAAGTTGTAAGCCACGTTGACCAGCAGTTCGTCTGTTTAATCACTTATAATAGAACACCCCGAATGACTGGCTACAAGCTAGTTTGCCAACATTGTAGACACACCGTTGAACTAGTTACATTACACTGTACATAATTTTTATTCGTTCTGTGTCGCTTCTTATTTAGCAGGGGAAATATCTAATAATATACCATAGTTTTTCTGGGTAAATGCGTAATAATTAAGGGGAGTTTCTTCACCATTTTCTGCATCTTTCCTGTATAATGAAAACCATGTCTATCTAACTGTGCTGATTTCAAATCTTTGTGGCGAACTGTATGATTAAGTAAGTCTTCCTTAAAATGTTGACTTTTTTTGTGGATCAGCTAGCAAATACAGTATGTTGGCAGCAAGGGCTGTTTTGTAAGCTCATCAAGAATTGATATCAGCCTTTGCTTGAGATAAAACAATACAACAGTAGTGAAGTAGCTAAATGAGTTTAGCCTTAAATATCTATAACCTTAAAATGTAACGCACATCATTAATTCACTAACGGAGACTATTTTCAGTCACACACACAATCATGCACCAGTGACAGTCACTGGGAGCAATGTGGCGTTTAGTGTCTTGCTCAAGGACACTTCAGCCTGTGGACATGAGAAGCCGGGGATTGAACTGCTAACCCTTCGGTTTCTGGACAACCCGCTCTACCTACTGAGGCACAGCCGCCACAGATTTCCACATTTCCACATCACTTAATTTTTGAGCTGATTCCATGTGACATAATTTATCGAATTCCTTGATACCATCAGGTAATACTCTGACTCCATATCCAAATCTAATTTTATGAGTTTTTCTTCATTCCAGGCATTATTGCGGCATGCAGTGGGAACCCCCCATTGTTACTTATATGCAACATGTGCAGCATTTCTCCTTCTCTAGCTCAGTTTGTCCCTCCCTACGCTCGTCATTATGAAACCTTCCTTTATTACTTGTGCACTTAGCATAAAAAGGCCTCTACATTCAAGGAGCCTTTGTATAGAGCCCTACACTATGACCTGCACCCTCAGTGAGTGTATTTTGTGTTTAGTCTTTTTCTTGTCAGTGTACATCCAGCATCGGAGAGGAGAGAGGCTGTAAAACTCTCAGGAAGGTCCAGTACCACAGGTCATACATTTTTAGTGAATCAGGGACAGCATATGAGCACAGAACTACATTCTCCTTCTAGCAGCGCAAGACTGTTGGATAAATTCTGCAGGATTTACCCCCCCATGTCCATGCTTGTGGCCTTGTGTCTGCATGTGTGTACAGTCTGTATGAATTATGTGTGAGACAAGGGAGCTGTTGTTCCTTGGCAGCTGTTTCATGTCTCATCTCTACACCAGTACTCCAAAGAGCAGTCTATTTTTACATTCATTGAGACCAATTTCCTTGCCGGAATAATCTAACTGCATTTACATGAATGTATGAGTAAAAGCTGCAAGCATTTTACTCCACTGCCCCCATCTGGAACCAATGTGAACTGCACACATTTGAAAGCTGCATCTCTTTTACATCCATTAAATGTGTCTCTCTTTACATCTGGGAATTTGTGTTAATGAGAAGTCTGCAATTTTTTAAGCAGTGTAAACACTGACAGTGTTTTCGAGTTATTCCACTTTGTTACCTCTCCTTTTCTCTTTATGAAACCACACGTTCGTACATGCATAAAGAGCTGACTGTAGTTCTCTGTGTCACTGTCGCTGTACTTCTCATTTCCCCACCTTTTGCTTGACCTTCCGACGTTACCTTTGCTGAGTCTGTTGCTATGACAACTGTCTGGCTGGCGAGGTGGCTGTGTTCATTCCGTGTGGCACTCTGTGAAATTGTGTGGAAGTGTGCCTGAACGAACGTGCGAGCACCGAGGCAGCAGACATCTGTCCCTGCTGAATCCTCTTATCACCACCAGAGGAAGCTGGACAACTGATGAGCAAATTAGCTGCAGATTCTATGTGCCACTAAGAAATGTTGTCTTGATAAGCATTTAATGCACTAATAGTAATAAAAGCATAAGGTTTAGCTGTATAAAGCTTTGATCAGTTTGTCATCAGTCTGTTGGACGATAAGCAGTGTTGTGAATGTTACCTTTGAAATTATTTGACTTACTTTTCCTGTCAGATCTACCTGAGTACAACCGTTCTTCTTAGACACCTGAATGTGAACTTTTATTATTCTCCTTTCTTTCACAGAGACCTAAAGGCTGGAAACATTCTCCTCGGGGATGATGGTTCAGTGCAAATCGCAGGTATTTGGCCACGAGGCAACACTACCATTCAGCAGCTGTCACTAGTGACCCAGTTTAGGTGTGAGAGATTAAATGTTTAAATTCTTACCTGTGCTGCAACCTCATCCCCCTGCTCCCAGCTCACTTTGTTTCAACATCCTAGTGTATTTATGGTCAGGTCTGTAAAAGGAAATTAAATGTTGACAAACTGTTGTTGACACGTTGCTCTGCTCGGAATCTCTAATAATGTGCTTTATATTTTGTTTTTTTTTTTTTCTCACTTCATCTTCTCGCTTCTTTTCCTCCAGACTTTGGCGTCAGTGCTTTTCTAGCCACAGGTGGTGACATCACTAGAAATAAAGTACGCAAGACGTTTGTGGGAACGCCATGCTGGATGGCCCCAGAGGTCATGGAGCAGGTCAGCCCATGTTTAGCAAGAAGCAGAGTGACCATGGCAACAGAAAACACACTCGAGCCTCTCTTTACTGGGCAACACACACCCAATTCAGATGGCACTTAAGGACATAATTGTTTATCAGGTGTATTAGTGAATACTCAGACTTTTCTGGAGAGCTACAGCCATTTCTTATCGCTTCCATATTTACACAGAACACAAACGCATACACTGTTTGAAATTTAATAGGTAATGTATTACTGAAGTATGTTAAATATTTTACAAAAGTGCCAAATATATACAACAGATAACTATGATATAAGGCTGCTAGGTACTTTATCATTGTGGTTTGATGACGGAAAGTGCAATTAGACAATACATAAGGAACTGAGTGAAGGTAAAACTCCAACGGACTAATCAATGTGTCAGTGCACCATTATAAACAAAAATATGGACTTACTCATGACAGTTGAGCATGTTTCCCAAGTAAGGTTTGTTCTGTTTGTCATTTTTTTATGATTAAGATTTAAAGCAAAAAAAAAAAACATAGAAGTCCAAGAAGTCTGCTTTTCAAACCTCACCTTACAAGAGTTATATATTGTTGAATGTGTTTTTGTCCAACAATGTGGTCATCTGCCTTGGTGTGCTCATAACTCCTTAAAACCACCATCATTTCATTTAGTGACTACTTTAACTAATTTTTGGTTGGTAATTGCAATTTCAATCAAGCTTAATTGTGTAAAACTCCAACATTTCCTGCATTTAAATGGTTAAAGCTGTGTCAAGGTAAACACATTGTGGTATAAAAGCCGAGCTGATGTTTGTGAGCTGAATGAGTTTGTTTTGCTTTTGCAGGTGAGGGGTTACGATTTTAAAGCAGATATCTGGAGCTTTGGGATTACAGCCATTGAACTGGCCACAGGAGCTGCACCTTATCATAAATACCCTCCAATGAAGGTGAGAACACTGTGAAAGGGTCCACCTTGGACAGAAAATTTTACTTGATGATGCAGAACAAATGCAAAGTCAGTTCTTCAGACTTCCTCGCCATACACTCACTAAAGTCTTATGCTCTTTTGAGTAAAAGTGCACCTGATGTTTTCAGGTTTTGATGCTGACACTGCAGAACGACCCACCCACCCTGGAGACTGGGATCACAGACAAAGAGATGGTAAAGAAATATGGCAAATCTTTCAGGAAGATGATCTCACTGTGTCTACAGAAGGACCCAGAGAAAAGGTGCGAATACAGTCTCATACAGTGTAGCAGTATACAGTAATTGGTTTTGTTGCACCACACTTTAATAGTGTATATATTAAAATGATACATTATAACCTAATTTTTAAGATGTTAGTAACTGTTGTTACTCTGCTATTTTTCAGGCCAACATCCTCAGAATTGTTGAAGCATAAATTCTTCCAGAAAGCAAAGGTAGGTGCTTATACAGTCCTTCTGGGTCTGAGACTGAATCACTTATACAGTGAGTCAGCAGCATCCCTCTTACAAGCTGCAGCTGAGTTAGTTGATGAGTAAAAGTCTGTGCCTGCACACATTATTGGATCTGAATGGCCCCAATTTGGCCTCTGCTGAAAATGAAGCTGAATTAGGCTGAACTTTAAAACTTCTTGAGGTTCCATATTAACTTCAGTACATTTAAATGTGGGAAATCAAGGGGAAAATATGATGCAATAGTAATAAAGAAAAGAAGTGATTAAGAAAATCTCTCTCTCCCTGAGGTGTTGATGTGAGTCAGACTACTTCTCACTTTGGGTTGACGTGTCTGTCTGAATGACCCGAACTGAGGTCACTGCAGCATTCCACTCATTACTGGCCATGCAGAGCCATTTCTAACAATGGCAGGGATAAGCAGTATAACTCCAGCCTCTGGCTGCTTGGTGCCCTGGCGACTGGAACAACTAGAGCGCTGACTCAGCAAGTCACACAACGCAGATCCAACCTTTTGGTTGGTTTGCCAGACATGACCCTGATTAGTGCAAGGTACAGTGCACTGAGTAACCAGCAGGGGGCACCGGCTGTTGTGATTTTACTCCAGGAAGGAGTAACCACTATTAACATGGATGAAATTCGGACCGGTGTTAAGTCTGCAGATGAAACTAAAGTTGTGCCAAGGAAGCTATTGATAAACTGTTGGGCAGGACACTTTGATAAACTAACATTAATTGTTGCAAAGGTTACTTTGAAATGTAAAAGGTAAAGATTACAGGTTATCCTGTTTTTAAAAATGTACCATTTAAATATTTAATTATTTACTCAATGTAATGTAATTTATCGCATCTGATTATGTTTTCGGTGGTTGTCTAACAAATATTTTAAACCTGACAATTAAGCTGAAATTAGATCAGAGAGTGTAAACCTCATAAAAATACCCAACAATGACTATTATAATATTTTATTAAATGTTCTTCAGGACTTTGATTAAACTTTCAATAAAAAAGGTCTGTGCTTGTGTAGTTTTGTGAAATTGGATTTAAGGTCTGCACTGGGAGGCAATGGTTTATTAATGTTCAGTAACTTAGTATTAGTGAAAACTTCAAACTTGCTCCTGAGCTCTTCAGTGTCTCATCTGCTCCACTGTGCCACACCAAACACTATCTCAGTACAGTGGTCCCTCATTTATCGCGGGGGTTACGTTCTAAAAATAACCCGCGACAGGCGAAGTCTGCGAAGTAGATTCCTATGGAAAAACTCGGAGGACATTGACTGACAATGGCCTTAGCCAATCAGGACGCAGAACACAATACGCGGGTTCTCCTTTAGCCAATCAGGACACAGAACACAGTGCGCGTTCAAACGCTGTAAAAAAAAAAAAAGTGAAAATTGCACTAAAAAAATCCGCGAAATAGTGAGGCCGTGAAAGGTGAACCGCGATATAGCGAGGGACCACTTTAATAAAGTCATGTCATGTCAACATGACCATCTCCCATTATTTTCCAATACTTTGACTTGCATTGTTAGGTTGTGCTTATTTTTTCCTCCTCAGATAACAGAGTTGTGTAACAACTGTAAATATAAAAACTATGTAGACTTTAAAATACAACCCTTCTGTCTTTTCTTCAGAATCATGAGTATTTACATGAGAAGTTACTTCAGCGAGCACCTACAATAACAGAGAGGTCAAAAAAGGTAAGAAAACAAAGTCTTCTTTTACACCGTAGTTTACTTTAAATCTACATGAAGTACTTTATTACTACTTCACTGCGTATGTTTGTGTCAGGTCCGTCGAGTGCCAGGTTCCAGCGGTCGCCTGCATAAAACAGAAGATGGCGAATGGGAATGGAGTGATGATGAGCTGGATGAAGAAAGTGAAGAGGGCAAAGCAGCTGTTGCTGCTTTGAGGGTAAGTTGAACCCACCAGACGTTTCTCTGTCACATTAACACTTGTGGTATACTTCATATGTCTTGTCTTTTAATCACTGTACACTGTTTAAATTGTCCTTTTCATGTTTATGCAGTAGCATGTTTGTCCACTGTGTCTCCACTGAGTCTCCTGTGTGTGTGTGTGTGTATGTTCTGTCCGATGCCAAGGAGCAGCAGGTGAAGCCTGTTAGCGCCCCCAGGCGACAAGTGCGCTTCTCCTACCCACTCGAGCTGCCTGCGTCCAGGGTTGTTCACTTGCCACCATAATACAGATGGCATCCCCTAACAAGGAAGGACTCTCTCTGCATGTTAGGCAGCGTGTGACATATGAACAGAGCAGGAAAGGCCTTTTAAGGCGATGAGAAGGTGGAGAACAGAGCAGATAAGCTTTTAATGTTTGCTCAGTTATCAGGAAACAGATTATCTTTCACTTTTTATCAGGCTGTTTAAATACAATTCATGGAGGACAGGTTTCCCAAACACTTTCATGTAAAAGACCAAAAATTATTATAAACTTCCAGAATGTCTCATTTTTACTGTTAATGAAGCCCATGTCATAGCATAATTAGGTAGGCTATATATTTGTTATTCATACTTTATTATTTTGTATTTAATTTTACCTTTACAAATAATATGTACAAGAACTTATTTTGTTTTAATATTTTGATTTAAAGCCCTGCGATGTACTGGTGACTCATCCAGGGTGTGCCCCGCCTTTGCCCTAAGTCAGCTGGGATAGGCTCCAACCCCCCTCCTCCCAAATGGGGGAGCATGTGTTCATTATGATTTGGTCATAATGAACAAATAAGCACTAAATATGAATAGATGGATCAAGAACATGAGCACAAATGGACAAAATAAACCTGAAAACACAAAAGGAAAGGCATAAGCAAAATGAAGTGGGTCCTGTCCTTAATTATATGAATGGCAGGTCCAGGAAGTTTTTATAATGATGACAAACGAGAGAACAGTCTCTATGCACAGACTGTACCTTTTTTCCACAGTGTAGCTACTTTGTTCCAGTGTGATGGAACTTTACACGGTCACTGAGAAAGTCTAGCCATAATCAGGCCGTGTTATGAAATGGATTTGTCAAAGAGGTTAGTCTTCACAGTATTTCACAGCAGAAATTCGCACATGCTGTAGATCACATGAAATTGGAATTTGATCCACACGTTAACCTTGTCAAAACGTATTGAAATATTTTATGTCACATAACGAAAAAACATAGTTTTGTTTTTACTGAACCATTCAACGGTTTGTAGGACAGGGTATGTTTCTACTGCAGTCAAGTTTTAATTAAAGCAAGTATTGTTTTTTAGTCGAATCAAAGGAGAGAGAGTCACCTTTCCTGGACGCCATCTGTATTTCCATTTCTTTTTCAAAATTACATTATTTTTACTGACCAAATCACATTTAATCAATAAAAGGCAAATTACTTATCAGCCCTGCAAACTGTTTTCTTCAGATAAATCACTAATCACCATCAGTGAAATCAAATGATCCTGGCTGCTTTTGATCTGCATTGTTACCGGCTTTTTGAGAGCAAACTGAACACAGACTCTGTTTATGATCCTGTAGATTGAAGCAGTCATTTGGACTCTGATGTGATTCATGGGCTGATGTGATTTCTGACATCAGCTCATGTCACTTTGTATCATCCATGTCAGTTTGTCTTAATTTGAGCCTGGAAGATTTCTGTCTGCAACTACTCTACTTTGTCTTTGTTCTGCCTTTATTTTTCTTTTCTTTCTTTCAGTGTGTCTTTATTCTAATGCTTTCATCTTTCTTCTAATGCTATTTTCACGTTTGCTGCCTTTTAGCTTTTCAAATCTAAGACTAAAATTAAAAATGAAGCTCTAAAATGTACATTTCGCTCGTTTACAACTCTGTTACCAGCACTTACGGTTATGCAAAGTGGCGGAAATCTGTAATTATGACATCTATTCAAATTTACATTAGCAATAACGTATAAATATAGTGACATTGCCTTTTGTCTTGTAACATTGACAGATTAGATGTTCACTGGATGGTATACTACTACAAATCACCCTTTGTGCTATAAATGGTCTCAATTTGATCATTTGCTACAAGCACATGGGCAAGAGACAGATACAGCAGAAAGTAAAGCAAAAAATCTGTCATTTGGCATCATTTCATTTAATATTATTGAACCTCATGCTTCAGTTGAGTGTCATTAGAGGAACTGCTGATACCTTTGTTCCCCCTGTAATGACAGTATTTTTTACCTTAGAACAGATAAATGGACCTGTGAATGAGAAACGTAAACGAGTGAGCTATTTTCATCAGCGTTTTCTGTGTGCCCTTTGCATTCAAGCGTGCTCAGTCATGTGCTTTGCCAAAAAAACATAACAGTGAAGTGTTGTCTGAGTGCTCTCATCTTCTGTCTGCTTTTAACAGTCACCAAGAGTGAAGGAGGGATCGCAGAATTCAGAGGTGAGTTTCATTGCATCTTTCTTTACAGTAGCACTTGTAGCTTGGCATTGCCTATGGGTCAGACAGAAAGTTTGAAATTGCTATTATATGTGGATACTAGTCTTCAGTTGATAATCAGTGTCCAAAATTAAGTCAAATACAAGTGAATGTTGAGTGCCACTGATAAATGATAACTAATAAATTGGCTTGATGGGCTCAGATAGAAAATAGGTCAAACAATTTCATTAGTAGTTACCCCATATCTAAAACTTGTATCTAAAGTTTGTTTGAACTGAAAACAGAAAACTATATAAAGCTGGTCAAAGTGATAAAACACAAAAACCAGATTTTTATGGCTAAATAATGGTGAAAACGGCTCAAATCATTACTTAAAGTCTTTGTAATCTTCTCTACTTTTGGAGGATATTGGTTTCAGGATTAATTTTCCACATCCGCATTGTCTACATTGTCTGCGTCCGCATGCTGTGTCAACACAATAGCTTGAAAGTGTCTGAACTTTCCACGGTTATTGGCCACATTAGTATTGCTATGCTATCAACTTGAGGGACTGGCAGCGCAATTGCTTGTAACAAGAAAAGACATTAAAAGACCCTCACACTTCTGCTATTTGTAGCTATATTTCAGCAGATATCTTGAGACTGTGGGTAATTGAACAAGGCCTTTTTTTTGCTTTATCCGATCCAGAACCTTAACAGTAATGTATGTAACTTTCCTTCCTAAAATCAATATCTAGACTCCTCCTTAAATAATCCTGTCAATCCTCACCTCTGTCTTTCCGTCTGTGTGTGATGATGGATTTAGCTGCGCAGACCCTCTCGTCTGCGTGGATTCTGTGTTTTTCTTGTGTCTTGGGATGATTTTCCTCTGTATGTGTTGTCTGTGGAGTAAGGAGTACGTTTGGGCCTCCAGCCAATCACAGTGTCATGTTTACATCTCTAGCCGATCAGAATGCCCCACAGCTCATTGGTGAAGCCATTTGTGTTCACAAGAAAAATATAGTAGTGATGTGTTTTGGTTGTATTTTTTTCTGGAACCTTCTCACAGAGGTTTACAGTGGTGCGGGTGAGTGAACATGGTTTGAAAAACACAAGAAAATTGCTGTGTCTTTTTTTTTTCTTTTTTTTTTCTCTACAATACATCTCTCTTTGTGTGTTAATGATGACTCTATTGTCGAGCCCCTCTCACACTGTCTGTGAGAGGAGGGGATGGGGATGAGGTTGAATAACACTGTTTGTGAACTAGAGCAAGAGGAATGTTTCATACTTTACCTTTTTAAAAATGCAGAATCCAAAATGATAGAATTTTCCTTCGGCAGCTCCCCTTTCTCTGTCTAAAATAAAAGATTAAAATTATTTTGCATGCAGCTGGAAAGTCCCCAAATCTTCATGTGACGTCACAGTAGACAAATATACTGAACTGTGATTGGAATTGCAGCTGTACAACACTGCGGCGTTTGTTCCCTGGATGAACAGAATGTCATGAAACATCTCCTGTAGATTTTCCAGACTCCTGAGCCTTTAAGTAGTCACCTCCAGCCGCCAGCCCCTTATCAGGCTGAACTACCTCAGGCTGCGGTCCAGGCTCCACTGCAGCCCACACCGGCCAACCCTCAGCCCACTGCCCCGCCTGTATCCCCCACACCGGCCGCACCCCCTGCTGCTGTTCCCACACAGGTCAGCCCGCCTCTGCTTATTTTTCCATCATCTGTTGTTTCCACTGTCTGTACAAATACTTCTGAGTGCTGTTCAGAGCTGCTCCTATGGATGTTCTGTTTTCTCAGGCGTTTATCATACTCATACTCAATTTGTTTTTACAGGCTCCAGCTGCCTTAGGCGATGTTAAGGCTCCCATTAGTTTGGTATTAAGGTTAAGGTATGTCTTTGTTTTGTTATTTGTAATATAATGCATTTTCAATTGAAGTTTCCACTTATTCAACTTTTCTGTCTTCCCTTGTCTTCAGAAATTCAAAGAAGGAGCTAAATGACATCCGCTTTGAATTTATGCCAGGGAGAGGTAAGTCAGACTTGTTTGAGATTGTCTTTCAAGTAAAATCTGACTTTTTTCATCTTCATCAAAAATCTCCACAGGGTGACATGCTGGGTAATCAGTCAGAGAAACTGACACTGGTTTCCCCTTAGGACAACAAAATACCTGAATGTATTCTTTGTTAAAACATGCTTTTTTCTCTTTTCCTTGTAAGACAAAATTGGTCTCTGGACCTTTTTCTTCAAAATAATACAAAAAGGAATATAACTTGGCTGCAAGTTTGACAGTTCCTTGCAAAGTGTTTGGAAACTGACTGTATGGCCCTATTAATATTTACTCTCTAAAATAAATGCAGTGTTTGGGTGCAACTGTCTGAGTTTGTCTCCTCTGCTCTGACTTCCCAGACACAGCAGATGGTGTGTCCCAGGAGCTGGTGTCTGCAGGCCTTGTGGACGGGAGAGACTTAGTAATAGGTCAGTGATAAAGCATTCCTTTGCCTATTTTTAACCAGTTTTACTTCCCTGAAGGTTGAAAAATATCTACAAATGGTATGTTTCAACACCAACATCAAAGTTAATAAGAGCGTACTCACACTAGGGCCGTTTTGGCTCGAGCCGTGCCGGGGCCCACTTCACACCTTTCCAGAATTCTGCACGTTTGTGCTCACACTATTGCGCGCCAGGGCTCGATAGGGCGTGTACTGACGTCATCACGTCGCCTGTACGTCATCAGGAAGCGCTTAACAGCAGAAGCCGTCTACAGCGTCAT
>JAQQAE010001145.1:0-21048 GCA_029823295.1 Pseudamia nigra
CTGACTTTGTCTCCAAAACATCTTACATGTGCTGTCCCTCTGATGTCCTCATTCCTGATCCTATCCATCCTCGTCACGCCCAAAGAGAACCTCAACATTTTCATCTCTGCTACCTCCAGCTCTGCCTCCTGTCTTTTCCTCAGTGCCACTGTTATTATTAAGGGGTATTATCAAGATATTTGATTAATTTAAAATCAATCAAGATATTTGATTAATTTAAAATCAATCAGTTATCGATGTGGTTGTGGGTGCTGTCAGTGCGCATGCAGACCAGCAGCGGGGTGGGGAGGGGGACAATCATGCTTCAGTGCAGCTCAACTCCGACGACCTTCATTTTTGTAAATTTACTTCAGCATTTTTGTCATTTTTGCTTATTTTGTTGCTTATTTTGTCTATTTGTGCTTGGTGTGTTTTATATTTAAAATATACTTGACTATTTTGTTCAGTTTTATTGTTTTTTTTTAAGTTGTTATTTTGTTAATATTACTCTCAAATTTGAGACTACAGTCCTCAGCTGGAAAAGGGTGAGGTCGGGGATCTGGTCCTGCCTCTGGTGGAGGAGTTCAAGTGTCTTGGGTTCTTGTTCAGAAGTGAGGGAAGGGTGGGACGGGAGATCGACAGGCGGATTGGTGCGGCTTCTGCAGTGACTAGGACTTTGCATCAGTCCGTCATGGTGAAGGAGGAGCTGAGCCTAAAGGCGAAGCTCTCGATTTACTGGTCGATCTACGCTCCTACCCTTACCCATGGTCATAAGCTTTGGATACAAGCGGCCAAAATGAGTTTAATCCGCAGGGTGACTGGGTTCTCCCTTAGAGATAGGGTGAGAAGCTCAGTCATCTGGGAGGGGCTCAGAGTAGAGCCACTGCTCCTCCACATTTAGAGGAGTCAGATGAGGTGGCCTGGGCATCTGGTTTGGATGCCTCCTGGACGCTTCCCTGGTGAGGTGTTCCAGGCACACCTCACTGGGACGAGGCCCCAGAGAAGACCCAGGACATGCTGGAGGTATTACATCTCTCGGCTGGCCTGGGAACACCTTGGGGTCCCCCCAGAAGTGCTGGATGAAGTAGCTGGGGAGACAGAGTCTGGGCTTCGCTGCTCAAGCTGCAGCCCCCGTTACCTGACTCCATGGAGAAGCAGTAGAAGATGGAGGCACTCTCATTATTATCATCACTCTTTACTGATTTTGTTAATTTACTTAATTATTTTGTTCAGTTGGAGCTTTTTTATTCAGTGAGCTGTGGCAAAATGTAACTGAGTAAGAGTAAAAAGTATTCTACAAAATAGTTACTCTCAGAAGCACATGTTTTTGAAAGAACATACTTGAGTATTACCCTACTCTGCAGAGGAATCTCACAGATTTCAGATAAAGTGATTCATTTTCACTTAAATAAAGCACATTGATTCACAGATACTGGTAATGAACCATAAAATACAGTCATTATATTCCAGTTCTGACAATAGATCTTCTTGTTAAAAGCATAATAGTGCAAATACATAGATCACTGTTGTATTTAAATTACATGTTTAGTGAGTTCTTGAAGTGTAAGAAACAGCAGAACTTGTCAACATCAGAGAAAATCACAGGATGGCACGTAATCTCCCGCAGCCAGAACTACCAAACAGACTTCAAGTTTTACCTGCATGAATTAAAAAATCGTGAGAGTGTGGGGATCAATTAAGCCGAATTACAGCTGCAGTTGGCTTGGGAGAGCATGGCCGGGGGTCTCTGTGGTGGTCTCTCCAGATAATCAGCAGCCCAGGGCCCTCCATAATCACACGGAAGAGTGTTAGCTTTCACACACCGCGGCTAAAGAAAGGGATTAGACACTCACACAGCCTGATAAATATAGGGTAGGATGGAGAGAGGGGAGGCAGGGGTGTGTGGATGTGCGTGTGTGGGGGTGTGTGTGTGAGTGTGTGGGTGGGTGTGTGGGGGGTGCTGGGAGATGGGGCAGTTTAAGGTCAGTGTGGTTCTGATGAGGGGGAGGGGGTGAGTAAACTTGATTCGACAGGACTAAACTGTTCACTAATGGTACAAACATCACAAAAGCAGCTTTAATTTTCAAGCAAAGTGTCATTAAAGTCTGATACTATGCATGAGACTTTCTTTGTTGAAAGTTATACTTATATTTCAGATAGACATAGTTACATCACTAGACGAGTTTCACTTAGAGTAATAATGGAGTCACACCTAAACCTGAACTGTTCTATATGGAGATATTTTTACTGGAATAAATTAAAACGAGTTCTGCAAGAGAATCTTCTACAAGACTTAACGTTTTTAAAAATGTTACTCTCTCTTAGATCATTTCAGTTACAGAATAAAAATCTATGTATATGTTTTTTATTATTATTATGGAAAGTGTTAGAGGATGGATATTCACTTTATGAACTTGAAGGATTTTTACTGCTATTTTTTCTTGTTTTTTTCTCCATAGGTTTTTTTTTCTTATATATTATATATATTATATTTGATACTTCATACCAAATGTATTTTTAATCTCATGTAATTTGGCTTTAAAGTGTGTGTATTTTATGTGGGTTATGATTTTTGTGCATGTGCATGGACCCCAGGAAGAATAGTAGACACACTTGAATGTCACTAATGGGGAGCCTATTAAACAAACAGTCCGAGTGCAGACCTCCACCAAGGCAGCTCTGTCTTCACAGTAGGATACAACAAAGAAAACTAATGATAAAGTTATACAAATTGTCAGTTTAAATGTTATTTTATTATTAGTTATTCACCTTAAATAATATTTCCATAATGGTGGTTTTCTTCTGGGTCTAGTTCCATACGTATGTCAAAGACACGTCAAATCCATGGACACATTACTGAATCAGCAGACTTTCCACTACAATTTGGTGTCAGTTTCATGTCTATAACTTTATTTACTACAGTACCTTACAGTAGCTATTTTTCTTCAACCCCTGTAAGGATCAGCATTCTGGATCACTATACCTGGAATATTGCCCAAATCTGAATCAAACTTTGTCGTTGGACAGACTCTATTAGGATGTTATCCTATGCTTTTTGGCCAAATTTTCTGGGTCTTACTTATGGTGAAGAGGTCTTTAAAAATCTCCTGCATCCAGATGATGATCCAGATCACTTCCAGAATGTAAGCGATCGGTCCTTATGCCATTTCCATCCAGTCCTGAAGATTTGATCAAAATCTGTTCATATATTTTTGATTTATCCTGTGAACAGACAGACAGACAAATGGGACGAAAACATAACGTCCTTGGCAGAGGTGATAAACAAATATTCTTGATTTAAAAGCATGTAATAAGTCAGTGAAGGGGACACAGATCTGTCATTTATCTGGAAAATAATGAACATCAGTTCACTATTCTCTATTTTTAGTAAACTCTTACACTTACATGTATCTTCACTTAAAATATTGCTTTGCTGTTTCAAAGTAAATGTTGGATTTGGCCTCACATTAACAACTTTTCAGTTTTTATCTTGTGTGTTATGCATAGGTGTAGATTTTGATTCAATTCAATTTTATTTGTATGGTGCCAATCATAATTCAAGATTATCCCTAGATGCTTCACAATTCAAGACCGAAACCTCAAGAGAGCAAACCTAACGGAACCGCTGAGAGCAAGCCAAGGGGGAGGAAGAACTTCCTTCAACGGATGAGAAAAATCTCCAGCAGAACTAACGGCTCAGCATAGGCGGCCATCTGCCTCAGGGGTGGATAGTGGACAGAGGAGAGACAAAAGAAAGAGTAGAGATAGGACAACAAACTACACAGATACTGTACAACATCCACAGTCACTAGACCGGTCCACAGCCAGCAAACACACAGCAAGGACATCTAGAGACCTAGAGCAGGGGCAGGAAACACAAAACTACAGGGAAGACGCAAGTTAGTCGAGAGGGTGGGAGATGGAGAACGAAAAAGGAGATGGAGATGGTGGGAGAGAGGGGAAGGGAAAGAGTGTTAGAGAGAGAAAGAGAGAGGGAAGAAAGTTAAAGAGAGAGAGAGAGAGGACAATGCAGCAGAACTAAGGGAGGATTAAAGGTTACCTGACCTAGCCTGACTATACGCTTTGTCAAAAAGGAAAGTTTTAAGTCTAGTTTCAAAGGTCCAGAGTGTCTGCATCTCGGACCCAGACTGGGATTTGGTTCTACAGGAGAGGAGCTTGGTAACTGAAGGCTCTGCCTCCGAGTCTAGTTTTAGAGATTCAAGGAACTGCAAGTAAGCCTGCATTCTGAGAGCGGAAAGTTCTGATTGGTTTATAGAGAACAATAAGGGCTTTGATGTAGGATGGAGCCTTATTGTTTAGGGCTTTGTATGTTAAGAGGAGGATTTTAAATTCAATTCTAAATTTTACAGGTAGCCAAGGAAGAGAAGCGAGTATTGGAGAAATATGATTCTCCTTCTCACTCCAGTTAAAACTCGTGCTGCAGCATTTTGGATCAGCTGGAGATTTTTTATACAGTATATTTATTTGGGCATCCTGCCAATAGTGAGTTACCATAATCCAGCCTAGACGTAACAACTGCTTGGACTAGTTTTTCTGCATTACCTTGGGACAGAATATTCCTAATTTTGGCAATATTACTGAGATGAAAGAAGGCAGTTCTTGACATTTGTTTTATATGAGAACTGAAGGATACTTTAAGTCCCGATCCATGATCACCAGTTCCTCACAACTGCACTGGAATCTACTGGAATGTTGTCTAGGTTACGGAGGGGTTTCCCCCTCAATAATTGTAAAATTTGTACCCCCCTCGCCCAATAAAACACTTCAGATGACATGCAGCTCTTTTTGTCTATAAGTCCTGCTTTTGGCCATTACATGCACACATTGATTTCATTATCTTTATTATTTGTTCATTTATGTTGATTTTTAGAAGATTTGGTTAATTTGGATTTAGTGCATATTTTGTTCATTTTGATAGACTAGATGCTGTCGTTCACAACAGCCCATCAAAATGAACAAAATAAGTTAAAATCAATCACTTTACTCATTTAAGTTCATTTTGTGGCTTGTTTCTTTTATACACCTGTGTATTTTCTTCATTTTTCCTGATTATTTGGCATATTTTTTACTTATTTGCTGCGTATTTTTGCTCATTTTCTTTGATTGTTTTCTTGATCATTTTTGTTCATTTTTGTTCACTTTCTTTGTCATTTTCTATTTTATGCATTTTCTTGAGTATTTTGTTTTTTTCCCTAATTTTTGCATATTTCCTTGCGTATTCTGTTCATTTTGACTGATTTTGTATTAATTTTCTTGATTGTTTTTGTCTATTTTTCCTCACTTTTACTTCCAACAATGGGTTTTGCTGAGGTGTTAGATGAGTAATTTGATCACACAAAAAGGTGGTGACAATGTGGTCACGAGGCCTGTTAAAGGGTTTAAGGGCAATTTAAGCTGAAAAAAAAAAAACACATTCTATTAACGTAAGAATTAATTTGTTGAATAATGGCACCACAAATGACACACTTGGGTTACATGTTGAGTTTCTGTAGCAAAGTGAAAACACTCATCTTGATTTGAGTTATTTGAAGTAATTCCATCCATCGTCTGGCCTAAGATGGAATTACATCAGGTCCTTTTCTGTCCCATCATTGTTTTAAAAAAATGAAAAGAAGAAGTGACACGCGAGTTTTCCATGTGGCCCATAAGCATGACAAAGCCTGCAAATTTACTGTCACAGAAATCCATGTTATTTAGATTTATTATGGCAGTGTCCCACGAAGGTAACGCGCAGTAACTCAGCAAAGACTGAAACTTTTACTTCAATTTTCCATTAGTTTCTTGATTATTTTGTTTGTTTTTCTTCTGATTCTTTTCATTTTTGTTCCACATCTTTCTAATTTTGTTCATATTCCTAATCATCTTGTTCATCTTTGTTCATTTTCTTGATACTTTTTTTATTTTTCTGCTCGTTTCAGTCAAACTATTGGGAAAACAAAGCCAACGTGTATCTCTTCGGCATAGTTTCTTGATTATTTCATTTGGTTTTCTTCAGTCTGCTTTGTATTTTGTTCATATTAATTGTTCATATTAAAGTTCTTATTTTGTTCTTTCCATTGTTCGTTTTCTACTTTTGCCCATTCTTTATTCAATTTGCTTGCAATGTTCTTTGTTTAATTCCCTTCTTTGGCTTTATTCTCATTTTTGATCAATTTCCTTCCAGTGTTGTATTTTGTTCAATTTTCATTGTTGTTGTTCTTATTTTGTTCATTTTCCTGATTGGTTTTGTCATTATTTCACTAATTTCTGTACAACTATTGGAGAAAAAAAGCCAAAGTGCTTTAATGACTGAAAATGTAACACCAGTTTTCTCTAAAACAGAACATGATCAAGTCAAATCTGTGCTTTAAAAAAAAATATTATCTGATTCTTTTCATTTTTGATCCATATCTTTCTCATTTTGTCCATATTGTTAAACGTCTTTTTCATATTCTTGGTAGGTTTTGTTCATTATTCATTTCATTCCAAATGTTAGGGTGTGCAAAGCCAAAGTGCATCAGCTTTTTTTTCACTTTGCTGATTATTTTATTAGTTTTCCTTCAGTCTGCTTCTTGTTTTGCAAATTTTTTTGTTAACTTTTATCATTATCTTGTCAGATTTGCTTCAAATTTTCTTTATTATATTGTGCATTTTACTTCTTATTTTGTATTTTTATTTTTTTTTTGCATTATTATATTGTATGTTTTACTTCTTACTTGGCTCCTTTCAGCATTTCATTTTTCACTTTTTCCCATTTTTCTTCAATTTGCATATAACTTCCTGCTTTATTTTGCTCATTATTCTTGTTTTTTTTTATCATTTTTGATGAACATCCTCCCAGGTTTTGGATCTTGTTAATTTCCCTGATTTGTTTTTGTCATAATTGTGATTATTCAAGTAAAAATATTGGAGAAACAAAGCCACAGTGCATTAAATACTGAAAATGTGACACCTCATTTTCTCTAAAACGGACCATAAACTAAATTTTGACCAGTTTTGCCAAATACAGAACACTTATTTATCAGCAATATTCAACTAGCTTTGCAGTTAAAGGATATAAACCAAAGTAAACAATCACTTAAGTGCAAAACACATTCAGTCTGACACAAAAATAATTAATTCCACCTTTAAAAGCGTATCAGCTTATTTTACAGCATCACAGTCACTCCTGTTTTCGTTTTGACTGTTTGTTTTCCAGTCATCCTTCTCCCCGTGAACCTCAACACAATTATCAAATCATAACTTCCCAAATATGTTGATGCTGTAATTACTATCAAAAAATAAAAATAATAACAGGGCCAAAAAACAATCCCAAAACACCCCAGACATACAGCAGCAGACTCCCGCGAAGCCCCTGTATGTTAAAAGCAAGCATGGCACCACCTCCCGCCCCTAAACACCAGGTGTCATTTTCATAATTGTTGTAATGAATACGTCTACGCTGCAATATAAACCATTATTTTGCATTTTCATTGACTGCGTACAGGAAGTGAGTGCATGTTTTGTGATTTTAGGCTGAGAAATAGCAAGAAAAGTGTCTTCTTCAGGCTTAAAGTGATGGGAAAGTGTGCAAAAATGAAACTCAATTTAATTAGTTTGCATTCATGTCTTATTTTAAAGATCACCCAGCTGGATTAATTCAAACGCATATCATTTGTTGTTGTTCTTTTAGTCTGTTGTACCTCATGCATTGTCAAAACTTCACAGTCAAGCGCCTTAAATACAACAGCGTAGCTTTGTTTCTCGCCGACGTACATGGAAACACACTCATCGTGCACAGCTCTGGGGAGCATTCGGTATACAACAGTGACATCTTCAGTTGAAGTGACAGAAGGCTGCAGAGCAAGAGGAGAAAAGAGAGGATCAGGAATGGAACAATAGACATAAAGCGGCGTCTTTACTGTGTGAGGAAACACGGGTAATTACTGCCATTTACAGCAAGAGAGAAAGGCTTCAAAGTGCATTCATTAACATTTACACAGCGTTATTTTACTTGTGCTGGATAACAGACACACACTCCTCAGTTTGGTGTACAAACTGCAATTTCCTGTTCATGACGACTGATTACAAACGTTTAACCTGGTCTGAATGTTGCAGAAGAATCTAATCCAACTCCCTTAAAGTGTCAAATACTGAAAACTGGCCCTTGACGCCTCATTCAAATGGCACTTTTGGGGTCTCACCCCAGGTCGTCGGGCTTATTTTGCCAGCGTAAAGCTAAATATTTGTTGCATTTTTATCTGTAACATATCCACACTGACGTTGTTTCTATTGCGGTATTTCAACCCTCCCCGCATCCACGCCGCCTTGTGTTTCTGAAGTGACGACGAGAGGAGCGGGTGTGATGTTGGGTGCGACTCCGGAAAAAGACAGAGTTGTATCACAAAACTCAGTGGCTGCTCAGATCTGAATCATGTATTGCAATTTGGTGACATGTCTCCCAGTCATCGGAGACGCTCGGAACACACACACACACACACACACACACCCCCACACACACACACACACACACACACAGATTTCACTTCAGTTCAATTCAGCCCAATTCAGTTCCATTTCTTTCAGCTCAGTTTCATTTAATTCAGTTCAGTTTAGTTCAGTTCAGTTCAGTTTGTTCAATTAAGTCAAATTCAGCTTCAATTTGTTCAGTTCAAGTTGTTTTAGTTCAGTTCACTTCAACTGAATTCAGTTTGTTTCAATTTAAATTAATTCAGCTCAGTTTTCTTCGGTACAGTTTAATTTAATTAATTTCAGTTCAATTCACTTCACTTCGGTTAAATTAAATGAGTTTTAGTTTGATTAAGTCCAGATCACTTCTGTTCAATAATTCAGTTCAGTTTTATTCATTTATTTAACAAGTACAATGCAGAGTTCCAATAGAGTTCATAGTTATTACTCGTTTCCCACTCCTGTTCCGAACTGAGCTTTTACATGTACAACGTCTCTCTTTAAATGATCGTATTTAAAATAGTGTCGTACAGCTATAACACACGAACATCAGTGTAGTAAGACTAGACACCACAGATCCCTGTACAAAGCTTTAACTCGTGTTCTACAACATAAAACACACACCTGCTGTAAACATACATGTGTCACATCATGTTCCAATAAGAAAGGAAGGTCACATTTAACCACTTTTAGTCAAAGTGAGTGAAGTCAAAGTGTCTCTGTGAAGGCAAAGGTCGGGGATGCACGTTTTGACAGGATATTATTTTTATTGTCTAACTGTGATAAAATACACAGCCACGCAGAATGCCCACATTTCACATCCATCACACACTTACAGAGCAGTTATAAAAGGTGTACGTTGACATCAAGAGTAACACCCACTACCTGCACACAGTTACAGTATTATCGGACGTCATTCTCTAACTCAGTACAGTTATATATGTTATTGACAACAAGGCTGAATTCAAACCCATTATTTAATCCCCCATGTCTTAAAGAAGTGAACACATCTACTGATATTAACCATTTAATGATCATTAATACATTTGCCAGGAAATATAACAGGCACGCATATCTGATTATAACAAATGTCATTGTTGCATCTCTTTATTCGTTGAGCGCTTTTCAGAAAAAGTGCTTTACTGCATAAAACGTGCAATTTACGAAACAGGCAGCACATATTAGAGCACGTAGAAATGCAGCTCGCTACGGAGATCAACAAAATTTAAAGTAAATAAAATAGCAACGAAGAAAACTAAAAATGCATTTAAAAAAGTAAAAGTTATAAAAACAAAAAAGGCCTACAAGAGACAGTGTTTTCAGTACTGCACAATAATACAAGAGCGCAACCCTCAGACAGTGCTCCTTATAAGCGGCTCTCACATTTTAAAGATGGTATTTACATTTACATCATTTTATTACACATGATGCTGTGTCGTGTGCAAACAGCTCTGGAAAAAATTACAGAGACCACTGCAAAAAGATCAGCTTCTGTGATTTTACAATTTTAGGTACTTGTGTGAGTAAAATGAATATTTCTCCCATATTCCAAATAAATACCTGGTCATTTTCAGGATTTACTTGCAGAGTTTGATGACTCAGACCTCAAATAATGCATATGCATATTTAAACAACACATTATGAATGTTTTAACTTAGGAACAGTTCAGAAATCAGTAGTTGGTGGAATAACCCCCATTTTCTTCCTTTTCCTGGTTAAATAAGATTTTCTTCAGGCGTGTTTGTGTTGGAATTCGGCAGACACTGGAATGGATGTCGTACACGTAGAGACGATGATTTCAGAAACATTTGCACTGGTCTCTTTATTTTTTCACTGTTGCCCATAAAGTTGGAACAGTTTGTTTTAAGACACATTTTTCTTTTTATTCCTATTTCTACACATCAGTAACCAGCTTTGGAAGCGATCGGTCAGTAACGTTTTGAGAAGATATGCACTTTATCCCTCAAGACCAAATCACAATGTCACAATCGCTTCATGAATAGAGTTAAAAAATATTTGATTCTAACTATATGGGCAACAGTGTATTTCGCTCATGTTAATGCTTATTTCTCTCGTGCAGGTATTGATACTGTATTGTTATTAAACTAATATTTTCCATGCTGTTTTATTTGACGTAGTAAAACCTTCCCTCCGCATCCAGTTCACATCATGTTATGTCTTTATTTGCTGCTTATTTTCAAATAAAATCCGGGCGGCATCATTTTGCACAATATGAACAATATAAGCAACAACATTGGTTAAAAAATGAATAAGTCGGCGAAATAAAGGAAATAAGCAACTAAATTAAAACACAAAATGAGCAATAATGAACAAATTAAGCAACTACATTGACTAAGTTCAAAAAATTACAAAATAGTCAAGTCAGTAGTTAACAGAATATGCACAAATGTAGAAAATAAGCAAAAATGAACAATATAAACCAGAAATTGGATAAAACCAGCAATAATTACACAATAATGATGGACATAATCAATTAAGCCAATATAAATGAACAGAATAAGCAGAAAAATAAGTCAACATTTATTTTAAAAATTAGAATTATCCAGTAAGTTAAAAAAATAATGAAGAAAACTGAACAAATCTCAACAAAATATTACAAAAATAGAACAATAATTAGTAAATAATCAAGTAAATTACTTAAAATGAACAATGTCAGTGACATGGACTGATCCTGTAATTTTTATTCAACTGATATTTTCCATGCAGTTTT
Organism: Pseudamia nigra; assembly: GCA_029823295.1. Lineage (NCBI taxonomy): Eukaryota > Metazoa > Chordata > Actinopteri > Kurtiformes > Apogonidae > Pseudamia > Pseudamia nigra. Next base: position 11,159 of record JAQQAE010001145.1, read on the forward strand.
TATTTGCTGTTGTAGTAAAACCTCCCATTTGCCTTCAGTTCACTTCATGTTACGTCTTTATTTGCAGCTTATTCATGTGCACAAACTCATATTATGAGATGAGTATGGATCAGGGGTGTTCAACCTGTGGCTCTGGGGCCACATGTGGCTCTTGGGCCCCTCTGCAGTGGCTTCTGTGGCTTTGACCCATAATGGAAGTAACACGTCATAATAAATCAAAATGAACAAACTAAGCACTGAATCAAACAAAATAGAGAAAACATGGTGTAAGTAATGAAGAAAAATGAAGAAAATACCCCACAAAAGGAACAAAATCATCAAGCAAATAAAATTAAATGATACAATTAATAAAATGAACGAAACAGGCAATACAGAACAAAAATCATCAAATGAGCAAAAACAAGAAAATAAATAAAAATGAAGAAATTTAAGAAAAAAGTGAACAAAATCCAAAAAATGCATGAAGTGGTGAGGGAAACTGAAAAACGTCACACTAAACTGAGCTCAATGTAAAGAAAAAAAGTAAAATGAACAAAAATGATGAAAATGACAAAACAACCAATGAAATGAAAAAAAATCAACAAAAATGAACAAAAGCAGGAAAATGAATAGAAATGACATTTAAAAAATTAATACATCTCAGACAAGTGAACTAATTAATCCAGAAAGTGCACAAAATGACGAGGAAAACAGACAGAAATGTACAAAATGGCTAAAATAGTAAATGAACCGAATAAGAAATGAACACGAATGACCAAAATAATTAACAAAATGAGAAATAAAGATAATGAAGGAAAAAAATAACCAAAACAATGGAGTAGAATATCAAATATATAAATAAAACTAAAAATCAAAGTCTGTAGAATGAGTACAAATGATGAAAACAACAAGACAAACGATAAAACGATCCAAAAAATTAACAAAAACAAAACATTTTGGCTTTTAACCTGCTTCCAACTAAAATGTGCATCATACTGTAGATCATGTGGTACATAAAGTGTCCACAAATTTTTGAGGCTGTGGACACTTTTTTTAATTCCAAAAATGTCTCTTTGTGTTGTAAAGGTCGGACTTTATTGTCATTTATTCAGTAGTAACAGCTGAATGAATAGGAATAAGGGTCATGTAAAACATTGAATTAATGGCAACTAACATGGCTATTGCTAAGTTAGCTAGAATAGTGCAGTGCAGTTATAAATAAATAAACAGCAGAAATAGAATAGAAGACAAATAAAGAGAGTGTAGATTGAAAATGGTTACTTCACAATAAAATAAGACTAAAAATAAGGCAGTGATTTTTTTTTTTCAGTCCACCTTTAAATTGCTGTGATTATACAGTTGCACAGGCTAAAGCTGCAGATGCAATTATGCTTTGATTAATTGTGCAGGTCTCACTAAAACAGGTTCCTAATTTCTTTTGGCAGGGCTTCGTGTTTTTTTTTTTTTTTCTAGACTACACAGCATATGTGCAAAAAAGAGAGAAAAGATAGACGTCTTGTTTTTTTTTTTTTTGCTCAAAATTCACCCCTAGACTATGATCAAAATCATTTCTAGTGTGTACAGAAATCATCGCAAAATGCAAAATAAATACAATAGCAATGATGGCAACCATTAATGCATAAAAAAAAAAATCTAAGTTGTAACAATTCAGGCCGTCTAATTCCTAACGGAGAGTTCCACGGTATAGAAGTTTACACATATATATGTGAGTGCAGCCGTCTTACAGTACACTCACATTTTAAAAACACACTATATTCATATTTACACGAATCGCTTCATTATTCTTATTACACATGATGCTCTGCAGTGTGCATTCAGCTCTGGAAAAAAAAAAAAAAACAGACCACTGCAAAATGATCCGTTTCTCTGAGTGCACTATTTATAGGTCTGTATCAACTACAGACACGATTCTCCCAAATTCCAAACAAAATATTGTCATTTGGAGGATTTATTTGCGGAACATGACAAACCAGACCTAAAAAAAAATGCACAGCTCACTACAGACATCACAAAGTAGAAAGTAAATAAGGTAGCAATGAATAAAACCAACAATGCATTAAAAAATCTAAGTTATAAAAAACAAAAGGTATAAAAGTGACTGTTTTAAGTACTATATAAAAAAATGAGTGCCTGCAATCGTCATACAGTGCTCCTACAAGGGGCTCTCACAGTTTAAATATCCCTGAAACACATCATATTTACATCATTTTTATTACACGTGATGCTGTGTCGTGTGCACACAGCTCTGGAAAAAACAGAGAGACCACTGCAACATGATGAGCGTCTGTCCTTTTACTATTTATAGGTGAGCAAAATGAAAATTTCTCCCAAATTCCAAATAAAATCCTGATCGTTTGCAGGATTTATTTGCAGAAGACGATGAATCAAACCTCAAATAATGCATATTCGTATTTAAACAACACAATACTGATGTTTTAACTTGAGAACAGTTCATAAATCTGTATTTGGTGGAATAACCCTCATTTTCCTGGTTAAATAAGATTCGGTTCAGGCGTGTTTGTGCTGGAATTCAGCAGACACTGGAATGGATGTAAATTCTCCATTGACTATATCTACTGTACACTGTTGCCCATAAAGTTGGAATAATGTGTTTTAAGACACATTCTTCTTTTTATTCCTATTTATACACATCAGTAATCACCTTTGCAGGAGATTGATATTCATTTTATTTGTTAAGAATATTGTTTTAATCAATTATAAAGCGTAAACGTGCCGGTTGTTTCTACGGGCCGGAGAGAAATCCACAACTTAAACACCTCCGAATTTAAAGCGCTCCCCTCCTTGATCAGCCTCGACAGTATGATTTAAAAAAAAAAAAAGACACAATACGCCACTCGCATAATACTTGAAACTGGCGTCTGAGATGTCATTTACATATATTAGCATATAAAGTAATTGGCACAGATGCCAAGGAAGCAGCCGCAAACAGATTAATTGTCATCGAGCAGTCGTGGTGACATAGTTAAAAATGAGCTCCTTTTAAGGCGCCAATTATCAGAGAATTTCCAAAGTAACCTTTTTTCATCAGCGATTCCCTTCCCACCGCCGTTGTCATCTCTCTCTCTCTCTCTCTCTCTCTCTCTCACACACACACACACACACACGCAGCGGTAGACACGTACGTAATATGCATCGTATCAGCATCCTAAATGTATAAATATTGTAAATCTGCTGTCTGTCGTCTTTCAAGTTGAGGCTTTGAAATCAGGCCGCGCCGCGTCCCGCTCTGAAAACGAGCACATGTGCCTTTGTTTAGCCCGCGACGAGAACAAACGGCGAATTCTCACACACGCTCATTGTGAGAACGGGTAATGAATTTTCACAGATAGAAATAGGAATGCCTCTGCTGGGGCTCCCATATGCTGTTTTCTCCTTGTACTTCTGTTTTTTTGTTGTTGTTTTTTTTTTGTTTGTTTTGTTTTTCATCAGCGTGCACGTACGGACGCTGCGCGAGCCCTGGTTTAAGCGCAGGTATTGTTCTGCTGATCCATCTGTGAACCTGCACGTGTTCACATTTGACAAAACAGCGGCCACGTGTTTCCTCTTGATTTCACTGTGTGTGTCGCTACGTAAACACACACACCTTCAGGCCGACCCCGGTGACCTTTCAGTGTACAGCATGTACATGTACTGCTCTACACGTACTACTCAGTGAGATGTGGCTTTACCTCAGTGAGCTGGAGGAAAAAATGGGGAAATAAAATAAAAATGAACAAAATAATTATGTAAATTAACGAATGAATGAAGCAAGCGACAAAATAAACAAAATGGTGCAAAAATAATCACAAAATAAGCAACAAATTGAGCAAAAAAACCTGAGCAAAATGGTCACGTAAACCACAAATTAAGATAATAATTGTGAATGAAGAAAATAAGCAACAAAAGCAGAAAATAGACAACTAAATTAACAAAAAAAAGAACAGTATAAAGAAGAAATTGGTCAAAAGAATCAACAAAATGAGCTATAGACACTGAATAAAAACACAAATAAGCAAAAATTAACAAATTAAGCAAAGACACTGATTGAAAAGTAATTGAGATTAAAAAAAATAAGCAAGTAAAGAAATGAAAAAAAAAATCATCAAGTAAATCCTAAAATTACCATAATGGACAGAACAAAGCAAAATAACAGAATAAGCAAAAATGTAGAAAATGGTAAAGTAAATTAGCAAAGTGAGCAATATACACTTGTCATTGGTCAAAAAATCAACAAAAGGAGCAACAAATGATCAGATTAACAAAAATTAATAAAATGAGTAACAAATTAGTTTAAAAAAATAAATGAATCAGTAAAACAAATGAACAAAATAAACATGAAAATTAAATTGAGCAAAAAAGCCTGAAATAAAGTGTCACGTGCATCATAAAATTGACATAATCAGCACAAACGTAGAAAATGAGCAGTGACGGAAATAGGCAAGTAAATTGACACAAAACGAAAAATATGATCAAGAAATTGATTTTAAAAAATAACAAAATGAGCAACAACTTTGGTTAAAAACAAACAGTAAAATAGTGAATGAAATAAACCAGAAAATGAACAAAATAGTCAAGTAAATTGTACAGTCCTCAAAATAAGATCAAAATAAGGAACAGGATGGAAAAAAATGTAGAAAATAAACAAGAAACTGAACAAAACAAATGAGGAAAACTGATCAAAAATAATCAATTAGGTTTACAAAAATGAACAAAATAACCAACAAAATAAGTAAAAATGAACAAACTAAGCAAAAGCATTGATTAAAAAATAATAAAAATCCAGTAGGTTTCAAATATTTTTTTGCAAAATACCGTAAGCCAAAAAATAGAAGAAACAAAGTAATTAAGGTAAATTTGAAAAAGCACAATATAATCAAGAATGTGAACAAAACCTCATCAAAATAATAGTGAACAACAATGAACAAAATAAGCAACCAACACTCAACTTAAGACACAAAATGAATACAAATAAAGAAACTATTTTTAAGTAATGAACAAAATAAACAATGAAACCAAACAAAATAAACAAAGTGAGCAACAAAATGAGAAAAAATGCTCACGCGAGTTAAAAAAATAACAAAATGGGCAACAAAATCACCAAAGTAATCAAGTACGTTCACAAAAATGAACAAAATAAACAATGAAACCAAACAAAATCAACAAAGTGAGCAACAAAATGAGAAAAAATGTTCACACCGTCTTAAAAAAAGAACAAAATGGGCAACAAAATAACCAAAATAATCAAGTAAGTTCACAAAAATGAACAAAATAAACTATGAAACCAAACAAAATCAACAAGGAGAGCAACAAAATGAGAAAAATATTCATGTGGTCTTAAAGAAAGAACAAAGTAGGCAACAAAATCACCAAAATAATCAGGTAAGTTCACAAAAATGAACAAAATAAACAATGAAACAAAACAAAATCAACAAAGTGAGCAACAAAATGAGAAAAAATGTTCTTGCTGTGTTAAAAAAAAGAACAAAACAGGCAACAAAATCACCAAAATAATCAAGTAAGTTCACACAAATGAACAAAATAAGCAACCAACACTGAACTTAAGTGCAAAATAAGAGACAAAATGAGCACAAATAAAGAAACTATTTTTAAATAATGAACAAAATAAACAACAAAACCAAACAAAAATCAACATAGTGAGCAACCAAATGTTTAAAAGAAATGGTCATCTAAGTAAAAAAAAAAAAAAAGAACAAAATAGGCAACAAAAACTGAAAACAAAGTAGAAATAAGTAATGTAGGAAATAAACAAAAATATGTAAAGTAACAGTTGGAACAAAACACAGGAGGCTTTAATAATCGTATTTATGAGATACTCGTTTTACTGAAGAACCGAGTCCTTATAATTACAGTAGTGATACTTTTACTCGAGTATTGTTCCTGTCTACCCTCCCTGGAACCCGGCGCTAACAAATGAGCCCGTTTAAGCCGCCTGCACCTCGGAGAGCGTTAAACGGCCGCTCACAGTCACTGCGCAGCCATCTTAACTAATGCTGAGACGGGGAGGAGAGAGGGAAGGAGGGAGAGAGAGAGAGAGGGAGAGAGAGAGAGAGAGAGGGAGGCTGATCCCGCATGAAAACATTGGGGGGGGGGGCATTTAAAATCAGATCCTCCCTAATATGCTGTTTTTGGAATTGGGGCTAAATAGTGGGCACAGTTGCAGACAATAAGGCTCAGTATAGACAGTCTGCAAGTACGACTGAGATGTACTGAGAGTGTGTACTCGTATATTTGTACACAGATGAAGTACAGCATAGAGATCAGGTACAAAGTGAGGATTTAAGCGTTGTCTTCTGCTGCCATCTTGTTGTCTGTCTCCATCACGTCTCTACATCCTCCTCCCCCAGGATGGATTATGAAGTACAGTGTGTTACAGTCAGAGGTACTACAGTACTTTTTACTCTTACTCAGTTACATTTGTGACAAATAAAGCATTACTTCTGCACAGTTACATTTGGCTGCAGCTCAGTTATGAGTAAAACTGATAAAATAATCAAGTGTTTTAACAGAAATTAGCAATACACACAAGATATTGAACCAAAAAAATCCATAAAATGCATTTTCCGCCAAATGTCAGGGAAGAATGTTGCTACTTTGTCAATGCAGAACAGCAGAAATGAACAACATAAGCCACAAAATCAGCAAAAAAGTGATCATATAAACTAGCAAAACAAGCAAACAAAAACAATAATGGCTAAAATAACTAACGAAATGATTTTAAAATGAGCAAAATTGAACAACATAATTAGGTAAATTCACAAAATGACCAGTATAACCAATAAAACTGAACAAAACAAGCAGCAAAATATGCAAAAAAGTAATCTAGAATGTAAAGAAAAATGAACAAAATAACAAAAAAATAATTTAAAAATGAACAAAATCAGGAATATTGAAGAACATAATCAAAAAATGAACATAATGGCCTATATGACCAGTAAAATTGAACAAAAAAATGAACAAAATAAGGAAAGATTACTAAAATAATCAAGGCAGTGAAGAAAAATAAACAAAACGACTAAAAAAATGATTTTTGAATGAACAAACTGGGCAAAATTGAAAAACATAAACTAACAAAATGATAAATATAATCAATAAAATTGAACAAAACATGAACAACAAGCAGATTAATAAGCAAAAATTACCCAAAAAATCCAGAAAGTGAAGAAAAATTAACAAAATAACTGACAGCATTGGATATAAATCAACAAAGTGAGTAAAATAAGCAATATATCTTGAGCACATCATTCGGCAAAATGAGCACAAATCTGCAGACATGATCAAACAAGTGAAGAAGACAACACAGTGAACAAAAAAAGAAACAAAAGTAATGAAATAATGATGAATAGTCAAGAACAACAAGGTTAGGTAAATGATGAAATGAACATAATAAGGACAAAGGAATAAAACAAGCAAAAAGAAGAAAATCATGAAGAGAAATGGAACAAAAACACAAAATGAGCAAAAATGATCAAAATAACCAAGTACGTTCATAAGAATAAGCCACAAAAAATGAGTAAGTGAACAAATTAAGCAACAATAATGGTCAAATTATAATAATGAAATAGTAAGTACCTTCAAAAATTAACAAAATAATGAAGGAAATAAACAAAAATGACCGAAATCGCTGTTTGAAGGCAATATACTATGGCATAATTCCATGATATGAAGTTATTCACTACTTTCAATATATTAGATGCATTTTTACTCTTACTTAAGTATTTATGTTTATAAGTACTTCTACTGGAGTCAGTGTGATTACAAAGTTTACTTTCTGTGTACTTTACACACCACTGCTTACACTGGAGCTACTTGTTGACTATGGATGATTTTATCACATTTGGTCATTTTCTTGAATAATTTGAATTTTTGTGATTATTTTGTTTAGCGTTGTGCAACTTGTTGATTATTTTGTTAAATTAGGTGCTCATATGCTCAGTCCTCACTGTTATACAGTACATCTTATTCTCTTTCACATTTAAAGTATAAAACACATATACTGTATGTGGATCTATTCAAATTGAAAAAAGAGATATTGAAGATTAAGGATCTAAATCCAGTCTGGAACTGTAGTAACTGCACTTGAAATAAACTGAGAAACACAGAAAATATGCAATCACATACTGTAGAGGTAATTAAAATATGGAGTCATTAAGAAGCTAAAACAAGGAGCCTCTAAGCGTCACCATATTGGCACCACTGCTCCTAATTCAAAAGGAACTCGGAAACACCTGTCAATCAAAGCCCTTATTTATGCACAAATATTGGCATTTGGATCATCTAAAGATAAGATGAGTTGTAAAGAAATTCACCACCTGTACAGCGTTCACAAAGGTACAAATAAACTACAGAGACTGGAACTGGTGATTGTACCAGGAACACGTTTACTTCTGCTCTGCAGCTGCACATTTTAACATGGGTCTCTATGGGGATTAACTCACTTTTGTTTCCAGCCCCTGGTGGACGCTGAAGGTACTGCAGTTTATGACACATTTAACTCATAGCTGTGCACCAGTCTTACCATTTGTCTTTTCACTCAGTGTACACTGTATTAGGTACACTGTGCTAGTACTAGTTTGGACCTCCTACCTATCATCACATGGTACACATGATACAGTACATAAAGGGATGGACATTGCCAAGAGTAATACTCAAAGGCTGTGGTATTTAAATAATTCACAGTTGCAACTAAAGGTCCCAAAATGTGCCCCCACCAGCAGCCTGAAGAGTTGATACAAGGTAGGATGGACCCATGCTTGTTGCTATGCTCATTACCATAACATCCAAATATCACTGTGGAAATCCAGACTCACTAGACAAACAAGCATTTTCCAGTCTTCTATTGAACACTTTTACTGAGTCCATGTAAACTGTAGCCTTTGTTTCCTGTTCTGAACTGACAGGAGTGTCACCATGTGTGATCTGCTGCTGTTGTCCATCTGCTTCAAGGTTTGACATGTTGTACGTCCCCAGATGCTCTTTTGTATTACTCGGTTGTAACTAGGGATGGGAATTGAGAACCGGTTCTTGTTGAGAACTGGCTCCCCATGGATCAATTCCTTGGGATCCTTATAGTGCTTGCCTTAACAATTCCGCTATTGATCCCGTGATGTTGTGATGAATCACACGCACGCAGAGCTGGTTTGTGTACAACGTATCCAACATGTAGCTAGGCAGAAGCAGTGGTTATAGTTTACGCATAAGGATGCCAGCAGGGCCTCCTGTAATACTTGTAAAACTGTCATGTCATGTAAGGGAGGAAATACATTTATACACCAGCATGCAATTTCATGCAGCACACAATACCATGTATTTGACAGCCTGCTAGGTAGCAGCAGCATGGCTAATGTTAGCACAGCATCTGTCACAAAAGGTAATGTCACTACCCGCTCCAGATTCAGTCTACTGCATTACTTAGTGCTGTTTGATTGGTTGTGTGAACTTGATGTTACGATCCAATTTCCATAGGCATGGTTTTAGCTCAGGGTTTCACTGATTTACACATATTCGGAGGATGTGGGCATGGTTTGAGAACTCTGTGTCACCAGTGGATTAGAAACAGCTGATTTGGTTACAACTTGATAAAGCAGCTGACGGGACATAGCGGATCAGGAGTAATGAAGAGTAATTAGGATTGAGACACCAACAGGACATGTGGCAAATCTAGAGGCTTGTGTAAGAGAGTGTCGGAGATTCATGATAATTGGAATTGAGATACTCATGTGAGAGAGTATCAGAGATTCAGGACAAATCAAACCGAGAGGTTTGACGAACAGCTCCGAGGAAAACAGAGCTGAGAGAAAATGAACCACATCGACCTATGGACTGAGAATCAAACTTTTAGTAGCATGCTAACACTTTGTATATATTCACCA
>JAQQAE010001146.1:0-27017 GCA_029823295.1 Pseudamia nigra
GCGAAAAACTCAACATCTGTGGTCAAAAATCTCAATAAGATCCAGACCACTGACTGTCAAACTGCATGTGTACAGAGGTGAGAAACTACCTCTACATGTGAGTCTGTTTAACAAGGGACAGGCACACACATGCCAGCTTTTTGCCCCTGCAGGAAACAGTTGCTTATGCAGAGAATGCTTGAGCATGAGGACATTTATTGTCTACAGTAGAAGGGTAATGGCTCATAAAGTGAGCACTGGCAGCCTTGTTCAAGGTTTGCCAGTGTCATAATTACGGTAGTACTGGATGCAGAAAAAGGGCACAGTTACTTGCATTCTGTTACAAAAACAAGTCGCACTCGATTTCACAGTTGCTTCCTTGCATTTACAGTGGTGCCTCGTTTATCGCGGGGGTTACGTTCCAAAAATAACCCGCAATAGGCGAAATCCGCGAAGTAGATTCCTATGGAAAAACTCGCTCCGGCTAATGCATGATTTGCACAACGCCCATACATTTGTTTGAGAAATTAAAAAAACAAAAACAAAAAAAAACACTTTCCTACAAAAAAAAAAAAAACACGATGGCCTCCAGAAACAACAAATTTCATGTCAATGATCAACCCCCCGTCAACACCGTGGGCCTCCGTTGAAGAGAAAAGCCGCAAACACACAGCACGTCAGAGTCACACCGCCAGCGAATAAACACCCGGCGAAGCTGAACGCACTCTGCACTGTACAGCACAGAAGACACAAAACAGAGGAGATGACTGACAATGGCCTTAGCAAATCAGGACGCAGAACACAATGCGTGGGGGTTGTCCTTTAGCCAACCAGGACACAGAACACAATGCGCGTTCATACACAGTTTAAAAAAAAAAAAAAAAAAACACAACATGAAAACTGCACTAAAAAAAAAAAAATCCACAAAACAGCGAGACCGCGAAAGGTGAACCGCGATATAGTGAGGAACCACTGTACATTTATTCTTATCTGCACTGTCGCCAGCAGTTAGGAAACATGGCATTTAAATGTATTTTGTGAATTTAGATGTTATGCTGACATGCTTGCTGCTCTTGTAGGATGTGTTCATCAAGTATAATGATGGGGGGAAACTGCCATCATGCATTCTACCCCTAGCATCATGTATTACCAAGTGTTACGTACAGCTGGAGGAAGCAGTGGGAAATGAGAATAACATACTTACCCCTTGGTTTCCATTAAATCTGATCAAAGGTCTTGAAGAAAGGACCTGTAAAAAAAAAAATAAATAAGAGCATTATTAAACACAAAAAAAATGATGGTCAAGAGCAGAGGTGGGTAGTACTCAAGTACATTCAAAAATATGTACTTCTGGGAGCAATATACTGTATGTACTTCTGAGAGTAGTTTTGCAGAATACTTTTCACGCTTACTCAGATTTGGGATTTTAACATGTACTTCTTCTACTTTTGGCCATAGCTCAATGGAGGAGGACAAGGTAAAAAAATGGAGAAGGTTAAAATTGTAAAAAAAAGTACAAAAATGAATCAAAATTGATCAAAAAGAACAAAAAAGAAAAAATGACTCGATATCTAAAATGATCAAGAAAATGCAAGAGAATTATCAAGCATCAGGTAAATTATAAAATTTACAGATGACCAAAATAAGCAAAAATTAAGGGAAAAAAAAAAATCTATTAACACAAATAATCAAGAAATTGAACAAAAATGTCACAAAATAAGCAACAAAATTAGCAAAAAGTATCAAAATAATCAAGCAAGAAAAAAAAAAAAAAAACACTGAACACAAACCAAGATATAGAAGAAAAGGAGGAAAAGTGAGCAAATTGACTAACAACATTGTTTAAAAAAACATCGATCTTAAAAAATTAATGAAAAATTCCACTATATTCACATGACGGCATGTCATTTCTGTCTACATGGTCGTGCATTTACAATTCTGCTCTGCTCTCTGTATCACAAACACCTGAGTTCCACCTGATGCATGCACACAGACATGTGCTTGTCAGAAAATATACTGCATCAACCACCTGAAAAGCAGACTAACCTGGAAATAATTCCAAGTGCGCAGATCTCCACCAAGACAGCTCAGTTTCTCTTTATAGCGAAAACCTACCATTATCATTTGAACCCATGCTCATCCCCCAATAATGTTATTGCACCAAAAGTAACGTTCTTAAATTTATTCTTTGACCAGGAAAACCATTAGCATTTGGAATCACACACATATCATTAGTTCAATAGTTATTCACAAAAAATAATATTTTCATAATGGTCGGTTTCTTGTAGATCTAGCTCCATAGCTACAGCTTTATTTTCTACCTTACAGTAGCTATTTTTCGTCAATCCCTGCAAGTATAAGCATTCTGGATCACTATATCTGGATCAAACTTCATGATTTAATACAATTTATTATGGTGTTATCCCATGTTGTTTGGCTAAATTTTTCTGAGTGTTATTTGTGGCGTTACAAGGACAATTGTTGCATTTGGTCCTAGAATCCTTTAAAAATCTTCTCACTCCTGACAATGATCCAAATCACTACTAGAATCTAATCAATTGGCCCTGGTGCCATTTTTGACCTGTCCTGAAAACTTCATGCAAATCTGTTCAGAACTTTTCAAGTTATGTTGTGAACAAACAAACAAATGAATTAAAAAATTGCCCCCATTTTGCAATTGAAGAAAAATTCCTAGATCCAGAATAGGATCTGGATCACCCCAAAACTAATCAATTGTTCCCTGTATCATATCCGAGCTATGCTAAAAATTTCATCAAAATCTAACTTTTTGAGTGATGTTGCCAACAGACAAACAGACAAATGGCAGCAAAAACATAACTTCCTTGGCAGAGGTGAAATATCTGCATTTTTTAAACACTCCCAGGGAGGTGAAGATGGCAACACTCGCTCTCCTGTGAGTAGCAGCCAGAGTAGTCCTCCTGGCCCAGGTCGAAGTACAGAAAAGAAACTAAGTGCTGGACACGTTGCCTCAATAACCAGCAAAAGTCCAGTCACCACAGGATAACAGGTTTTGACCCAGGTTGGCTGAAGGGGAAACGCTCCCTTTGGCTGTACAAGACTTACCTTGGTAAGCATGGGTGTCAAACCCCTGAGGGAAGGGAAGAGGCAACACCCCCACTTTTACAGAAACACTACTAACACTAGATGTGAAAAAGATAAATGCATAATTTAAATCTTCTTCTTCTCCTTTCGGCTGCTCCCCTCAGGGGTCGCCACAGCGAACTACCAATGCATAATTTAAATAACCTCCAAAATCTTATAATAAGGAATAAATGAAGCAGGTATGAAACTGTTTATTATAGTGCTATTTTAATGTTTATTATCATTCCATTTGTTTATAGGGGTTTAATGTTTGCTAGTTATAATTTGACGACATATATCATTATCATAATTCTTTTGTTACAGTGAGAGAAGACCAGAAAATAATGCAGCATGAAAGACAGAAGAATAACAGATTTTTACCAAGTTGATAAACAAAGTAAGTAGAGACCGAGAGTTAGGCATTTAACAGACATCAGTGCTGTTTGACGTTACATTTTTTCTGTTTTATTGAAGTGCTCTATTGCTTCAACAAAAACAAAATTGACCAATCCTTTGTGAAAATGTTAAATTTTTATTATCCACCCCCAAAACAAGGTGTTTTACTAATGGCGAGGTTTCAATATTCAGCACAGAGCCTTCATCACTAAATAACTGAACAAGCTCATACATATGTGTGTGAGAGAGTGAGTGAGTTAGCGAGTGAGAGACAAATAAGTTAAACAGATTACCAAGTAAAGACTTAAAAAGATTTTAGTATTCTCTGCTTTGTTGTTTCCCATCAAATATTTTTGTCAACCTTTTTTTGGCTGAGATAAAAAGTGTTAGTGTCTGTCTTTTTACTCAAGTACTGATGTTTAGGAGTAGAAGAAGAAGACTGATGTTTAGGAGTACTACTACTTCTACTTGAGTCACTAGAATTAGAAAGTAACAGCACTTTTACTTGAATACTATTTGTGTTTAATCTACCCACCACAAGTCAAGACTATGATATCAGTTCCTAAATGTTAATGATTTAGGAAATGATTAGAACATATACAGTATATTACTTGATAGAGTACAGTTACAGTCAGAAACAACATACTATAGTTGGTTTCTCTTCACATGGTTTTCCATTTAAATTATGTTTTCTAATTTGCCTTGTCCTCATTCTTTTCACATCAGGTTCTACTGTCCTTATTTGAGTAGTGTTGCCCTGTTCCTACAGGTGTACATGAAAGTAGCTGCATATATCAATCACCCACATTTTGTAAGATCTCGCTGAGCTGATACAAGTTCTTCAATAGTTTGTATGAGTAAAGGTAAACACTGATTAACATGTCATGCGTAGTAGTAATGTAAACGGGATTCTTTTTGGTTTGACAGGCAAGTGTGTGTTTTTCTCTGTCATGCAAGGTCCCAGTTTGAGCAGTATTTCCTCTTCAGTCCTGTACAGTTTTCTCAGTATCATATCCACTGTCTTTTTCGGCTAAGCGGAGAGTTTACTATTTAATGTTTGAACTTTGCATTTAGTTTTTAAATGTAGATTAATACACTACAAGCAACAGTATGATTAAACCTTATAATGATAAATCATGACATTTAAGTAGTAGAATATAACCAAGCTCTGGCAAGCAAGCATTTCAACAACTAAAAAGAAAGTCGAGTCACTTCTTTCTTGGTGCTGCTGCAGTAGATGAAGAGTAGTCACAGAGCCGTCGAGTCAGAGCCATAAGTCTATTAATATGCATGTACGATATGTATCATGCATACAAAAAGAGTTGTTCTGCTGGCCTCCATTTAGACCCCATCCTACACTTTAATGAAGTCCGAGTCAGTGTCTGGCATCACTCCAGTTTAAGCTCAGCACCACTTGAAGTGTTATTTAATGAATCAGTGCTGGATACTTAAAGCTTTAGCAACTCCCAGTCCTTTGAGCTTTGAAAAACTAAAATGACACCAATAAGACATGACCTACCACTTAAAACTACTCTTGTGAGTGAGTGGGTGGGTGAGTGAAGTGGCAGAAAAATATACTGTGTACACAGACCTTGAGAGCAGTCAGTAGTTTCTAATAACATCATTATTATGGGAAATGTCAGGTTGTGGAGGAATTGAAGCCACAGGGTTACAAAATGTTATTTGATTCTTCCTTACTGTGACATTGCACAGATGCACCACGCCTATGAAGTAGCTGCCAGTGCGCGAACATAGTGTTAAAGCAATAGCATTTTCTTCATGCCGGAGCTATAGAGAGGGTGTGTAAATCCTGACCCAGCATTGCCCTGTGAGTCACCTGGTGACAGTCTCAGTTTAAGCTGCAGCTACTTTTGAACCTTTTCCTGCATTAACATGACTAAGTAGCTTTAATAGGAAGCTCCAGATCATCAATGAACAGGGTAAAAGCTGTCAATGTGTTGTAAGTAGTATTTTTATAATACCTGAAAAAGTATCAAGTGCTATGTCAACACTTTTTACACATCCTGTCCATAAATCCTCCTACCTATACAATTAGTTTAATGTATACTACCAGTCAAAGGGTTGGATGTCCTTCAGTATTTTTTTAATACATTTTTATTATTTTCAACATTGTGCATTAATACTGAAGACATCGAAACTGTGAAAGAACATGTATGGAATCATGTACTAAACAATATGAGCTCATTCTGGATCACTATATCCGGAATATTGCCCATATCTGGATTAAAGTATGTAGTTTGATAGAATTTATTATGGTGTTATCCTGTGTTTTTGGCTAAATTTTCTGGGTCTTATTTGTGGCATTACAAGGACAAATGATGAATTTTGCCCCATCTCAGATTGGTGAAGAATCCTTTAAAAATCTTCTGGCTCCAGATGATGACGACGACCCAGATCACTCCCAGAATCTAATCCAGGGTTTTCCACAGGTGGTTCTAAGAACTGTGGTCTTACAACTTGTCTGTCCGAAAGCAGCTATTGTACCCTGCTTTTCCTGCTAAATAAAAATAATGGCGAAATTAAAAAAAATAAATAAATCAATGCCATCACTTGGCATGTAGATGATATGATAAATAATTCAAACAAATTGCCAAGTATAGGATTACGATTTTTACAATTGACTCAAAAACATTTAGCATCCTCTTAATTTAAAAAAAAAAAAAAAAAAAAAAAAAACATGCTTGGCCACCAGGCTTAAGTTTCCTGGGGGAAACCCTGTAATCGGTCCATTTCTGACCTATCCAGAAAATTTCATCCGAATCTATTCATAACTGTGAGTTATGTTGTGAACAAATGCAGATAAATGACGACAAAAACATAACTTCCCTGGTGGAGGTAATTATTTAGATTCATCACAGATTCTATGTTAGGTTCTGCAAGCTTGAGAAATCTTTAAATTGTGCCTTGCATTTCAATCTGGTACAAATAAAAGCAAAATTTTATAAAAAGGACAATTACGATAGATCTGAACTGCAGGACTGGCTCATTTTGTCCTCAGTTCTGAACACCCTGAGCCTATCCAGGAACACCATACCTTTCATGGAGCAACGTTCCATGGCCTACCCCTGCAATGTTTTACACAGCACCCATTTTAGCACTGCTACCCCATGCCCTCCCCCTCCCCACTAACATAGTGCCACCCTCAGCCTGTTCATTTGAATGGGCTGCTGACATGTCACTATTCTCTGGGACCTGAGCCCAGAATGTTCCACAGAGCTAACCTTAGGGACAGAGTGTGGGTTATGACTATGGATCAATGACAAGGCCATGGATGTTCCCACACACTGCCAACCAGCAACAGAATGAGGATCAGCTGGACAGAGCATGGACTAGCAGCCAGCAGCCTGTAATGAATCTGAACTGTTGACCCTACTGTTCAAGTCTGTTTCCTCCTCAAACACAACAATATTATAGTGCCTCCACACTGCGCGTTTCCTTTCACTAGAAACAAGTTTTCCAACAATATCTTCAGTATGTTAACCTCCAAATCTAAAACACAATGACATATGTTTGGATAACATGACATAATCTTGGGAGTTTATTTTGATCTGCATCCTGGTTTAACAGCTGTCAGACTTACAGAAAATTAGAAGAAGCAAGACTGCCTTTAATATCAAAATATTTAAACTCGCATGAGCAAAAACATGAGGAAAAATACCAGGATTTGGAAAATGCACACTTTCATTCTGCAGCCATCTCTTCTGTGTCCAAATCAACACACCAAGTAAAGGCAACAGATAATGGAATAAAGATAGAGAACACATAACTTACACAACCTTTTCACATAATGAGGAGAGTGGAGCATCATTCTCTTAGTCTTTACTCATCTAAATTTGTCAACTCGTGGGCACACAATCATCCCAGCACCATGGTACACTTATTCATGATCTCACAGTTTGGATGAATCAACATACATTAAACATGAAAAACTGAAGGGTAAAAATTATAAAAGAGCTTCACTGATGTCAATAACTTGTTGATTCATAAATGAAGACCCACTGCATGGCCAGACCATCAGCCATCTTGAGCTGAACACAATCTCATTTCAAGTCTGACATCATGACTTTACAGCTGCTAAAAAACCTGCTTTATCAAAAAAAATTTTTTTTTCAGGCTGTATATAACGTCCAGAGGAGGTGCTTGAATTATAATACATAGTAAGGTAAAAATCTTTGCCCAGTAGTCCAAAAACTACACAAGCACACAACAGTTCGCACACTGAAGCTTTAAAGTTGATCATATGTGCAAGATTGTTAGCTCAGCTACATCAAAAGACAAAGTAAAAATAAATGATAAAAAGCCTGCACTTATGCACTAATATGAATGCTGGTGCAGCAATTTATTATTCCTTAAAATACAAAATATTAAGCTTCTTAATGCCGATTTACATAGACAGGGTTGCAAATTATGTTCTCACGCATACATTTCACTCCTCAATCTCCCAGGCTGTGCTGCCAAATGATTCTTTTGTTTTGTAGTACAGGCACACAGGAATAGCAATGCACAAATCCCTGGAGCTATGGCTGTGGCACCAAAACTGTCTGGAGTTTAGTTGCATCTCACACTGATGAGATGTTCCACCTGTCTAGGATTTCAAAGGTGAAAAAAACAAACACTTTATGCAATGCACTATGCAAGGCTGAAAACATACTGAGCATCCCTGTGATCTACATGCTAGTGGACATGCAATGTACCGGTAAGTGGACTGGACTCTGTGAGAAACAGGGTGTACTAGTTCTGCCATTTAAAATAGCAGTGACAGTAGAGTGTCACTTGAGGGAAGTGAACACACATTCATTTAAGGTAAATTGTTCCTTATATGTAAACATGCAAATCATTGGTATTTCGCTGTGGCGACCCCTGAGGGGAATGGCTGAAAGGAGGAGAAGTTCCTTATGTGTGCATTTACTGTAACTGGTTTCAGTGCTTGGAACCTTTTACAGCATTTGATGAATGCTAAGCTGCCTTTGATCTTATGCATGAAATTGCAAGATAATTTTTTTTTTTTTGTCTGCAATATTTTTGTTGTTAGTGTAAGGTGAGGTCAGGTTTGCAGTACACATACTCATAATGTCATCACTGGCATTTTTTTGGACACCAGCCACAACTGTACTTGACCATCCTGATGTCCTCGGGTCAAAATGACCCGCCACAGGGAGGACACAGGGTTTATACAGAAAATGAAGACAACAGGAGAGTTAAAAGAATTTTCCATGCTTATTTCTTTACTTGTGATATTTTGTATGCCATAGTACTGTGTACGAATGCACATGAGATAATTTCCTCATATACTGCACAATAAACAGAAGATAAAGTGAAACATTTCATCTTCATCTATCGTAATAATACGCAGCAGGAAATCATAGTACTTTTAAAAGCAATTGCAAGCTTGATTTAAGAAGCATGGTCTTGTTCCTGATTAATGGCCGCACCTGTTCGGACCAAAAGGCCATTTTTGTACAGTATGTAGGAAGAAAATCATGAGCACAGATCTCACAGAAAAGAACTCAATTCTTCACTGCAGCAAAACAGAGAAGTTTAAAATGTTAAATACAAGCAATGGTTATAGCCCAAAGTCTTCAAAATCAAGAGAAGGCAAGAAGAAAACTACAGATAATTGAATTAAACATCTACTGTAATTTCCAACTGTCCCTAAATGCATAGAGCACCAATAATAAACAATTTAAAAGAACAACTGCATGCTTTTCTCATTCCCAGATATCAGTTAAATAAATGTTATGTACAGGCCTCTCTACTGTTTATTGTAGTTGCATGTTGATAATTTCATTACTGTGCATACTAATAGGGCCAGGCTTAAAAAGATAGGTGGAGGTCAGGTAGGCCCCGACTTTGCCATGCAGAGAAATTGGCAACCTCCCAAAACAACAGACAAGTGCTGGAGGGCAATGAAGGTGAGACACCGTCACAGTCTGTGCCAGGGCACGGCAACAGTTACATAAGCGGGAAAGAAAGAGCATTTCATATTTCACAGTATTTCAGTAACAGTTCCACATGCAAAATCTAAATTATAGTCACTTCTGAAATCGTGGACATGCAAGGAGGTTGTTATCACATCTGTAAGTTTTTTTTTTTTACAACATTACAGTAGTAAGCAGAATAACATTGTCTGAGTGGTTATACTGTTGGTCGAGTAATAACATCGCTTCTCCTCACTTTTGTCACGGTGATATTGGGTAAAGTTTATTTAGGCTACGGTCCATGTTTTGTTTTTCGATTAATAACAGGCCAAATGCATGTAAACTGTTGAGCCGAATGAGACAGGCACAGATTGGATGTGCAGCATGTTCTATTCTGCAGGATCTGTGGACAATTACTGCACCAACATCAAAGGCAGGATTCATAAGAAAGGATTGGTCATTTCTGAAAGGAGTGTCTGCATTCACCAGGCTTTTAAAGATGCAGTAGTCTTGTGATATTTACAATGACTCGGGGTAAATTTTAAACCACCTCTGAAGACCCAAAAATGTCTACGCTCATGTCAGTGTTGTAATCTTGGTAAATTGATTATGCACAGCCAAAAAAGAGGGACCAAAAACCAGAAAATAGTTTTCATCTATAATTGCAGTACCTTCCAAACGTTTTTCACCTCAGGACCTAAAAGAGAAATGTGGTGTCACCCTGCAGCCCAGCTGGACCCTCACTGTTTTTACTGACAAGGTGGAATAAATGGACTTTGCTGCCTAATCCACAAAACCACAAGTTGTACTGGCATATGTGAATATCAAACAGGGGTGGCTGGATAACATCAGCAACTGCTTCAATCTTCAACAAGTGATGTTAACTAGCCAGCATCACACTACTCACTGATTTACCAGCACAGTTCAAATCCTAATGCACACAAATAAAAAACACATGACTCACATACCCTCCCTATGTCACAGTCCCATGAGAGGGTCTTTTTGCAAATGAAACATTTTTTTGACCTGACACTGAGAAGACTTTTGCTTGAAAATGTTTTCCTAATTTCATCTCTGTAAGTTATTATTATTGAACACCTCCCCACATAAAACTTATTGCAGCTCTCCTCTGCAAATGTCTCTAATGAAGCAACTGTTCTTTGCATTTTTGTTTCGGGATCATGCACAAAAAATAATCACAGAAGTCACCAAGCACATCTGAGCTGAACAGACTGGAGCGTCAAACCTTGGGTATTTTGGCACCAATTTTCAACCCAAACTCAACTTCTGAAAGGAAGGACAACAGACCATGAAAAAAGCAGATTTTTTTTCTTAGAGAAATCTTTTGTTTTCACAGAAGCAACATTTCAGGCAATGGAGGACCGTGACTTAGAGTAAATGTGTAAATGATGACTCAGCAACAACCTAATACCGGTAATCAAAAACCTACGACAAGGGGGTGGAAATATGAACTTCACTGATTTGAAGAAATCCTGACTGTTTAGTGTTATTTTGTTTGTAATAATATCTAAATTTATATTTAGAAACAGTAAAATATAAATCATTTGAATTACATTTCTCAAATGCAGAGATGTAGCCACTGATTTAGCTTCAGCTTCATGGTTAGACCTAACTGATGAGGCTACCCTGTGGACATTGATTAATTATTTAAACTCCCCTTTAATATGACAGCACTTAAAAACCTTTCAATGGTCAGATATGCATGCAAAATCTGTATGAATATAAACTCTTACATTTCCAATTAGTTGTTCAGGTCTGTTTCCAAGTGTCATGTTGCTTCAACATTAAAAAAAAAAAAATCAACAAATCATGTTTGTGAACCAAACACCAAAGCACGGCCTGTGCAATCTCATTTGCCAGCAGCATAATATCAAGTCTGCCTGCTCATTGTGCAATGACACGAGGTTAACACGGTCCCTTGTGGCAACTGTGCCACAGGACAGATGAACACCATGACATTTAGAGTCATATTTGGCCTTAGTAGAGTCCTGTGATTTGTCAAAAGTGGGGAGTCAGCATTCCTTAAATAACCATAGCACTGGCAAAGGCTGACCAGCGTCAAGCAACAAAATCCCACCCAGTCTCCATTACTTCCCATACCATTCCCATAGGGGTGTGTGTAGATGGCTGCTGAGCACAAGAACAAAACTGACCTCCTTAATGAAGCCTGTAGCTTGACACCAAAGGTCAAGTGGTAAACTGTGGACTGAGCTCTATGAGCATAAAGATCTCCTTAATAAACTGAATTTAAAAATATATCAGTCTAAAGTACAGTATAGAGGGCTTTTAGATAATTGATCATAGAGAGGGTAGGTGAAGGGTCAGAGTTCACCTGGAAATACAGGAAAATTCTTGTGGATCAAAGTCTGCATCTTCACTGGCAAACGAAAAGGCTGATGCAGAAATAGAAAATTCAGACTTTTATATTACCTATGTCACTAGTGTACAATGGTTGTATTACAATATTGGACTTTACACATCTGTTTCCTGATGAATTTTGAACAGGGGAACTAAAAATCTGACGGGGTCCCATGTAGTCAGTGCAACCAGACTTGGATGTTTCATACCGGTAGTTAAAAAAAAAAAAAAAAGAAAAAAAAAAGACAAGCATCAGGAATATCCTTCAACCATAATTATGCAATTGAGAAGATCTGACCATACATGTGCATGTTTGCAGAGGCTGCTGTGAAAAGCATGCAATGGAGGTCTGTGTAGAGGCTCAGGCCAATGGCCTACTAAACGAATACATTTTCCTGAAAAGACTTCATAAATTTGACAAACATGGCATGTTTTCAGTGTGTGCCCTTAATATTCACTATACAGGCTACTACAATCAAACCTCACTTGACAAAAAGGATTTTGTCATTCTAACCATTAGTAATGTTGCTTCACCAAGACAACACATGCTCCCAGTTTATCAGTCTACTACATCATCACAGGATGAAATGCAACTCAAATCAAAATACTCATCTCTCACCATAATATTGTTTTTGCACACAAGACTGGGCATCACTTAAAATGCAAGCATTCTTAGCACCGCCTACAACTTCATGTTTTGAGTGGGACAATTTATAAATATAATTTGCAGTTAAAGCTTTTACTTCTGGAAACTTACTGAGACTTTTAATGACAGCTGCATTTTATAATTAAGAACACAGTTATAATCATCCAGAGGCAAAGCTACAAACTTTTATCTGTATTCTCTGAAACCCACTACATAATGACACTCATGTTGCCTTCGTCATTTCCTTGCTTATGTCACAGTCAGTAAAAAAAAAAAAAATTGCAAGCTTCTGGCTGCAGAAGCTTCTTTTCTCACTGGTGTCAGACATACCAATACAGCTGACAGTCACGTCCATACAGGAAGCAGTCAATACGCAACACTACCTGATGACTTATTGCACAATGTCCCAACACCACAGACATACAAAGTGTGTGCATCATAGGACTATTAGCAGCTATTAGCCACAGTGAATCAGCTTTGAGTAAGCTTACAGATACAATTCAACTATTCAATGTACAACGTTTTCATAACAACCAGCCCAACTGAACATGCGAATGCGAGCCCTAGTCTGGTTTGAGGTGTAAGGCCTTCATTTACGACTTATTTTTTATTACAAACAAATATAAATAAATAAAATTAACTTTCCTTGACCTACACTACTAGTCAAAAGTGTTTTTCTATATTTTTCATTGTTTTTAACATTGTACATTATCATTACAATATTGTAGACATCCAAATTGTGAAAGAACTGGTATGGAATTAAATAGAAAACAAAAAGGAGTTGGACCACCCAGAACATGTATTATATTTTAGATATTTTGCTTTGTTGACAGCTTTGCACACTCATGGCATTCTCTCATCAGATTCATGAGGTCATTACCTGGAACACTTTAAGTCACAGGAGTGCTATGTCAAGAGTTAAAATTAGTCGTTTCTTGCCTTCATAGTGTGCTATACACCATCAGTTGTCTTATGCAGAGGAATGGTGGGTACAGTCAATAGCTCTATTAGTGACACTACAACTACTGTACAAATCCATATTATGGCAAGAAACACTCACAGTTAAGAGAAAAGACAGTCCATCATTACTTTAAAATGGTCATTCATCCTGAAAAATGTCAAGAACTTGAGATTCCCCAAGTACTGTCTCCAAAAAAAGCAGTCACCAAAGCCATCAAATCCTATGATGAAACTGGCTCTTATGAGGACTGTACCAGGAAAGGAAGACCAAGTTTATTAGGATTACCAGCCTCAGAAACCAGGGACGGTTCTCATGAGAGCCAGTTTCAACATAGGATTTGATGGCTGTGGTGACTGCTCTTGGGAATGCATTTGAAAAGTCCTTTTTCAAATTGACTCACTTTAATTTCTTACAGTAATGAGGAGCTGTCTTTTCTCTTTACTGAGCAGAGTGTTTCTTGCAATAATATGGATTTGCACAGCAGTTGTAGGTGCAACAATAGGGCTACTGACTCTGTACACACCCTCCTGTGCAAGACAACTGATGGTCTAATGCACTGATTCTCAAGTAATGGGTCATGGACCCATTTTCAGTAGGTCGCGGGCCTTCGCCTGGGCAAAAAAAATGTTAAGACAAAAAAAAAAAAAAAGGGTTAGAGCTGAAAGACTTGAGCCATTGGTCTACGGACAGAGCATCGAACTTTTAAGTAACACGCTAACACTGCTGTATATATTCACCTTAAAAAAAACTCTGAACTACAACAACCAGCGACCCTAGCATGGACTGGCCGAGTAATTGGAAAGAAGTGCACGGACTCTGTGGGTGTGCTTGCCGGATCCAGAACCAGATGTATGGTGGCAAATTTTGCAAACACACACCGTCATCCTCCAAAAGGAGATGGTAAAACACATCACCCAAGGCTATTATAGAACCTAACTCAAGCTCTGTACACACACGTAGGGACCGGTGAAGGACTAGATTATGGGGAGTGGTCTTGGCAGCTTAGAGAACTGGCTCAGAGCTAAGCTAGATGGCCTTCCTCGTAACAGTCCAAAAGCCAGACCAGTTGAGAGTCACTGCACAGCCCTGAGTTCTACTGTTGTTTATAATTTAACTTCACCAAAACTTTAGGTAATTGATGATCGTGATAATTCAAATTTTCTGACCACATTTCTTCCTTGAAGATCAGGGTTCCCCACTATCCTTTCAGCTATTAACAATGCATTGGACTGTTCTGAACCCAATTTTAGTACCGTAGTTTTAGCAATCTCCCTAGGAGTTTTCTTTGCATTGTGCATGCCAATAATTTGACTCTTCTGAAACAAATTAACATCTTTTCCATGACCACAGGATGCGCCTTTGACAAGTTTTTTTAAGAAATGAGAAACTACTCACTGTATCAGTTAGGATAAAATAACTTGTTTCCAGCTGAAACATAATCACCCATGCAGTAGTTACCGAATGGGAGGCTCTTACCCATTTACTTGGTTAAATCCAGGTAGTGTCTGTTTTGGCCAGGCAGTGTATGAATTATGGTCTACTGTAAAAATATTAAATTGTATTTATATCAGACAATCATCAATCAATCAATCAAACTTTATTTATATAGCAACAATCATAACCGCCGATTATCTCTAGGCGCTTTACAATTCAAAATGGCTTAGGCTACACTTGAATTAATTCATTAGATTTTCCCATGATGACAAGCAAAAGAACAATGGGTCTGAAGGACAGCCTTCAAAATACAGTACAGCCTCAAATGAGTGTTATTCAATCTGAAGTTTCCCTACGTCATGACATTAATATTTAGAAACTTCCGGACTGTTTAATGGCACAATGAAAATTTGACACCAAGACTGTAAGAAAGAAATAAAAAGGTGCAATTCTATTCTGATGATTCTCACAATACGAGTAAAGTATGTGAACTAACTGAACTTACAGTGGAAATATGTACTGAACAACTACTTCTTTCGGCTGCTCCCCTCAGGGGTCGCCACAGCGAAATACCAATGATTCGCATGTTTGATCTGGCATAGGTTTTTTACGTCGGACAGTAAGTGTGAAACAAGTTAGTTTGAATGGATTTAGCTAAGGTAAGTCTTCAGAGTCAGCCACACAAATAGATACGTGGAGTCTGAACTCAAACAACAGTTTCATGCATAACAACAAAAATTGAGGTCAGATGTCTATCAGGTGTATTGCATGCCTGGTTGACAGTGATACATGCTTTCAGCTTTACTGCAAAAAAAACAAATGAGGAAAATTTGCATGCGTTTCTGGCCTAATGTTTTCACAGTCTCTTTAAAAAAGTCTATGGCGGAGAGACGTACAGATAGTTTGAATGTATTAAACCAAAGTAAATATAGACTTCTGCAATTGTATACTAACATGATGTGGGGAACACGCATACAATTCATGATTTCAGTATGTGACATACAGTTTGTCTCTCCATAGTTATAAAACATGTGGTCACATGGGTGGTTCGATATATGGTAATCATCTGTCATCTTTGAAGCTGCTATGACTGTGTTGAACAATCATTATCATAGTACACATACTGTATAAATGTATTTCTGTACCTTAACGCCATGTATACCAGCTGTTGTGCAACAGTTTCCTAGAGACAATGTAAAAGGGAACTACCCTGTATTGCCAAACTACTAACACTGTGCTACAGCTTCAGTGTAAAGCCATCAACCTAGTCCCCTCTCCTCACACTCCTCACAAAGTGCCAGTCATACTCTGTCTTGTCAGCTGAAGAGAAACAACAAAACTGCTGCAACTATTAGCACCGTAATGTTATGAATTCATGCCCTAACATTAATGCCACATATGTGCTTTTACACTGGATAGATGTGGGATTACTCAGTAGCGTAGATCTGGTCAAAGAGTGACTAAGGGCTTTTAAACAAATAACAGGAAATGGGAGACGATACAAAGTATACATAGAACAAGACAGCTTAGGTGAGTATAGAAGCAAGTCAGCACAGGATGCTCATCAACAAGATACATCTCAAATGTAAAACATGATTACAGACCAGTAATACATTTTAAATGTGAATTATTAAGACATTTAGGACACAAAACTGCACAGAGCTCTCTGTATGTAACAATTTGTAAGTAGTGTAAGTGGAGTTGTAAGAAATTTCTGTGCCAATAGTATTCTGTAGACCATACAAAAATAGTTGGAAAATTCTCATCTGTAGCATGCTGCCTGTATTTTTATTTTGTGACTTTAAACATCTCATATTTTAGCACTTAGACTTAATAAAGTATACTTACTGTATGTCAAAGCATTCTGTAAGGCTGCCAGGAAAATAAAGGTTGATTTGACTTTTCCTTACAAAGAAAAACCATGCAACTTTTTCCCAAAATCACCTAATCATAATAAATAAATAAATATATATAATACATAAAGCTCATCCATTATTCATCTTTCTCTGTCTTCACTTATGTCCCTCTGTTGGTGCTAGAGAATTTAACTGCACAGGCCTACACAAGTAAGCTAAAAATGCTAAATCTGTGAAGAGAGCATTTGTATCGCCAGCCAACCACTGCGTTGTGTTTACATCTTCAGCCAATCAGAGCCTCACAGTACCTTACTGGGGTGGGAGCAGCTTGCGTTCACAAGACAAACAGAATCTGTTTCAGTTATATTTCTCTCTGGAACCGTCCCACTGAGTTTTGCAATGGTGTGGGTGAGTTTGTGTGCTATAGTGTATATACCCTTTGAAAAGCACCATAAAATTGCCATATGTCTATTTAACGACTTTTTCTCAGCATGGCACCTCTCTTCCCTAATGTGCTCTAATGACGTGCTGCCTGTGAGCGGACGGGAGGAGAATGGGTTTGAACAACACTGTTTGGAAACAGAACAACGGGAAAGTTGTGTAGTTTAACTTTAATGGTCTTCAACACTTTAGCTTGAATATAACTGGTTATGGCTTGTGATGTCACAAATCACAAAAGTTCAAAATGGCTTGGCGTTGCTGAGACCCCTCCTGTTGAACAGATTTCTTAGGACTAACCAACCTAATATTTTCACAGCTTTAATTTTACATCAAAATTTATATAAACTCCATAACATGGGGCCTTTAATCAACGCCATCACAGTCAAAAAATTACTTGTGGCAGCTTTATTGTTGTGGCTTATCTGAGATAGTCATGCTGTACACAGGCTCTGAAGCTGGAGATAAGGCCCTTTCCTCATGGCCTGCCAGGTTTTCCCTGTCAAATATTTATAGAAGCTGAAACGTTAGATGGCCATCATCAGACGTATAGTCGTCTGCACAAGAAGCAGCAGATGAGCCAGTGCAGAGATTCGACCTTAAATCCAAACTCTTAACTTAAAAACGCCGCTAACGTTACAATATATTACATGTTCAGTTTAATGGCTTTGACGCACTGTTGAAGCCGTAAAATGTCCATGAGTCTTTACTGGCAATGAGGGAGCTGACAGAGAATATGGCCAGCTTTTGGATGGATAATAATGTGAAGTATTTTTCAGAAATTGTCACCATGTTGCCATTTTGTACTAAAAAAAGGCAATGCTTCCAGAGTTACTAAAGAAATTAAAATATACATTCGGCTTGTATATCCGTTAAATGGATGTGTGTAGAGGGGGTCGGGGGGTGCTGGCTAATTTAGCTAGCAGCAAGATTTTATTGACAGCTCAACTAACTTACTGGAAACATCTGTATAGTCAAAAGAAGTTGTTCGGTGTTTTCAGTGAACATTTCACAGATTGTTTTAGATATTCTGGAAAAGGAAAGTTATCATAAGCATATGATAAAACAGTTTGAACAACTAAAACACATATTAATGCAGTGAAATAACTACTGGGGGCTCAGTGTCCAGCAGCACGAAGCAGTGAGCTTGACAAATCCTCAGGAATTGGCATTTTGTAATCGCTGTTAAGTGAATCTAGGTGGTGAACAACCACCTAAAGTCCAACCTAGTCGTGAGCTGGTGACCACTCAACTAGACACTTCTGGAGCCAAAGCAGGCAGCTCAAGCCGCCTGCTGTGGCTGGATAGTCGCAGCATGAAGGCAGACAGTGTGGACTGACCTCACTCTGCCTGTCACTGCCGCCTGGACGGACTTCACAAGGAAATTAAAATGTCACGGAAAGGAAAAGGACCGTTTACCTTGCTGCCCTGGTAAGCTTCAAACGCTCTCAGCGCGCTGTCAGTGAGTTTGACGTGAAAGACGGAGACATTACTACCGTTGCTCACTCTTCCACAGGACAGTCCGTAGCACTGCTCCTCCTTCAGCGCCGCCATCTTGCTACCGTTCCCACGCGCACGCACGCACTTACTCTGTCGTAAACCGAGAAGTCCCGTTGCTTTTCAATGAATATTCAATAACCGGTCCCTGAGCAATAATGAAGCCCTCTATGGCCACATAAACAAGACAACTACCCTCTACATGCTCAGTCCATGTTTTATACTAAAAATAATATTATTAAATATACAATACAACCTCTCAAACTGTTATATCTTCATTCTCTCATGCTACTCAGTCAAACGACTACCAATGTTTGCTTAAAGCAGCTGTTAAAACAAAACAGGAGCGAGAGATGTTGTTCTCTCACAGGTTTTAGGAATGATCATTGCATATGAGAAAAGGGAAGCGATAGGTCATCTGAATGCGTCAGCAAAACGTCAGTGGTTTGAAAAAAAAAAACCCACATTGGGAATATCCCAAAAAATAGGAGTGTCTTGCTGTGAGCAAGTAGAAGAATGTAAATAACATTTCAATGACGTCTTTTAGTTATTTTATAATCTTTTAAAAATAATATTATCCCAGCTGCTGTGCAAGCTGTATAGCTCTAATGCAGACTTGATAAGCAATTATATTATTAAAAAAAAAGATAACTAACTGGTACAGGAGCAATGCATGGCATCAATGAAAAATGACTACATAACTAACCATTGATATACAGCACTGGTACATTCAGTCCAAAATCAAGCTGTAGTTTGACAACACGCAAATTTTATTAGAATGAATATAAAATTAACATTACAGGGAACATCAGAAACATGGGACCCATCTGTTGGTCACAAACCAAAAAGATAATCAACTTCTGGCTCTGTTGACATCTACTCAGAATCCACAGATTCAGCCATGTTACATGTATGTAGAAAAACAAAAACTGAAAATAGAAGTAAAAATAATCTTCCTCAGCTTAATTTAACATAGCATTCTGTGCCTTGATTTAGATATAAACTTCTGAACAGACAAAAACAGATACCAACTTCAGCTGAAAGCCAAAAAGACTTTGTACAAGTGTTTCTATTTCTCTAGTCACGCTGTGTACAAGTCCAACCTGCAGAAAATGGAAAGACTTAACACAAGTTGCCAACATTTGCATCAAAATTGCTCTATGAAGTAGACAGGAATGATTTTACTATTAATAGAATGTTTTCTTTAACATTAAATAATAATTTAAATACATAACATGACACTTCAAAGTATACAAACTTAGGACCATGTCACAATAACTATCTTTAAATGAGAAAATGTTTTGAATTGACTGTTTCGGTCAGTTAACTTCTACATTATCTACCGACAACAAAAACAGTGGCAGCAAATGAAAACAGTGTCTGGCAACATGAGAGATATGTATAAACTTCCACATTTATAAGATTGGAATTATATGTAAATATTATTATTTAGTTCTCAAACATAGCAGAGAAAGAAGAGTGACAGCGAAGAGGCAAGTGGTTTCAACTGAGCACATCAACCCCTTTGACTGGAAGTCAGATGGCACGGCCAGATGTGCTTCTGTGTGTAGACTGTCAAACTGTAGATTCTTGGTCAGGCCAGCACTTCACCTTTAGTTCAGTTTCTAGCAGCTATGACAACTGACAATGCTACACCTCCGATGGCTACTGCAGTTGCACCAAACAGCCACTTCCAGCTGAGACCCTGAAGAAATAGAGAGTGTATGTTCATGAATTTTGATAATATAATGATACATTAAAAAGCTCAAAGTAGGATATTAATCAGGCTTTAAATATTCATGCATTATTGATAGCTCTTGTTAATGACCGTTGCTGGACTTTAGCTTAAGATGATCATGTAACAGTAATTCAAACTGTTTTCATACCCATGAAGATTTGGCCCGGTGTTTCTGTGTGCCGTTAGTGCTGCTACTGCTAGGGTTACCCAGCATCTTCTTATACATGGCCTGCTCTGCTCCCCTCTGCTCCGAGTGCTTCTTCACCAGCTTGGAGAGCTCTGAGTGTATCGTCTACAAAAAAGAAAAAGACAAGTAGGTTTGACACACAGACAAAAAATGTCAAACTCCTGCACACCAAGAACAGCTTGTGATAAATTACTTAATAGAAATATGTTTAACGACAATGAACTACCATTGCCATTATCCAGCCATGTAGCTCGCAGACAAAATTATTCTGGAATATGACCCCAATTATTGCTCAAACATTGTCTCAACTCTGAGTCACGGCTCTGCTCTTAAAGCTGGTGAGTGATTAGGCACTCCTAACAGAGGCAACAACAACTGTTTAGGCTTTGTAACACAGTGATGGAGCAGCACTGTGTGGAGCTTCCGTGCATCTTTACAAATCGCAATTCTTATGCGTTATCTGTTCCTGTCTACTGCTGAGATTAAGCAGGTACATTAACGGCACAGATTTTGAGCAAGACAGCCTTGGCAAGTTGGCATTGTTGTTGTATTATCACCTACCTACTAAAATCTCAAAATTGCACAATATTGTGCAATTTGCACAGGGAAAGGATAAGGTAAGTTAAACAAACATGTAACAGGCGCATAACAGCATCAGTCTGTGAAATGCTGTGCAGAGACAGTTTGAGGAAATCTGTCTAAGCCAGAAGCGTCGAGACTGTCTGCCAAAAAGTAAATAAAACTGGAGACAAATGTTTTTTTTTACTAATTTGAGTTGAACATAGGGGGCGTACAAAGCTGACATCAGTGTTATAAATGCAGACAGTATGTCAGTCAATTCCTGGAAAAAAGAATGCATCAACTTGTCACTCCACAACGCTGTGACTGTCTGAGACTGCCTCACTGATTATAAAGGAAACATTCTGGTATTGTTACTGCACACCCACTGTTCTTGTTGTTAGAACACTGGTTTAGTCATTATTGTACCGCTAACTTGAAAGTCTATTTTAACATTGGAACAACAAAAATCACTACCAATTTATAAATGTATGTGGACCCACACATCACTGCAGTCATGCATAAACCTGACAGTTGCTGAACAAACTGAGGTTTTACTGAGGTACACCATCTGCACTATGCCTGTGGACTTAAAATGTACACACGTTAATGTAGAACTCAACCATTACAAAATGTATGAATCCATTATATTTACACTGCGTGTGTTCAATGAAAAGCGTAAGCGGCAGCCAGGCCACATGTCGTTTCACAGATTGGTGTAGGACTGAAGTGGGGGATTCTGGGCACTGAGTACGGTGCTGTTGTGGCTTACAGCTGATCCAAAAACCCACACACAGAGCTGAGTTCTGTCAAATATGAGCAAAGACTTGCATATACAAGCAAGAGAACAGGATTTGTAGCAAGGCATTAGATGTAGATGGTGTGCAGGGCAAACCTATTTACAGCCACAACCTGAAAACAGATCCTCTGAAATGATGATTCAGCAGTCCACCTGACCTTGCACTACCAGTATGCAGTGTGAAAACTGAGCATGTGGCACCATCTAGTGGCCGAAAGAGAGAACAGCTATTTTGACATAAAAGATGCAATAATAAAGTGCAAACAAGTACCTTATTGCTTGGTTCCAACTTCAGTGCCTTCCTCAAAGTTTGAATGGCTTCTGTATATTCACCTTGCAAGGCCAATACCTGAATCAACAACAGAAATTTGTTTAAAAAGGTTCTACTGTAGGCAAGTGAAACAAATTAAAAGAGCAAGACTGAGAACAACACATACCTTGCCCATACGGAAAAGTGCTTTTATATTGTCTGGCTGGTGGGCCAGTGCTGAGACACAAGATTTCAGTGCTGCATCGTAGTGGTCCAGTTTCAGCTGAGAAGCAGCCATGTTGTTTAAACACTTAACTTTCACATCTAATAGTTCCTGCTCTTCTTCTGGATTTATGTCAACTACAAAAAAAGAAAAAACAACAACAAAAAGAGTTCTTTAGCTTCTGAGGTGGTTACCTTTTATTTGCCTAATCTGGCCATTGAGAATATGTTAGGGAAAAGACATTTTCTAAAACTCTCATGATCTCTTGATCTCTTTCCTACTATACAAATACCTACATGTTTAATAAGGCTGATGTCGACTGATAAGACGCCCTGCTTTTAGGACTTTTTGACCTGGATCTCACCTTTAGAACTAGATTCTGTTATCTGCAGGGCAATGCTATATGAGTTGACAGCGAAAGCGTAATCTCCACGCTGATAATGAACATTGCCCCTCTCTCTCTTAAGGATGGCCAAGGCAATCTTTTTTTCAGGAGGCAGCAGCTCTAAATCAGGTGCATCAGTGGCCTCCAATAGCTTGACCTCCAAGGACAGTTCAGCATTGGGTGGGACTTCAGGTTCCACACTGGAAACACAACCAAGTTAAAGAATTAAGGGGTTAACATATATTAAACATTCCAAATACATACAAGAAATGTTGAGTTTAACACTGTAAACCAAGAAAAATCATATTGTTTGTTATCTATTAAACTCAAGTCCCTTCTGTAATTTGTAGTAAAAAATGAACATCATAGTCAAACAAGATTTTTGGAAAAATCAAAAAAAAAAAAAAAGACTGACATTTTATAAATTACTGCATACCTTCCCCGAGCACCATATGCATATTTTGCATTAGTCTGGATGGAAGCCCTTTCGCCCATTTCCATAAGCTGCACTGCGAGATCTAGGGCCTGTGATAAAAAACATACAATTGTAGCAATGTACAGAAATACAAAATACTTTGAATAACTTAGTAGATACAGTATTTAATTTGAATACACTTGTCACAAGTGGCTGTCATTTAAAGAAAAATGCATGCCCTGGCTTTTTGAGTGCCACTTTATACACTCTTCCCTCTTGAAAAGGTATTTTAGTTTAAGTTAGATTTTACCTGAATAACGTCCCCATCACCCAGAGTAAAAGAGAGATCAGATTGCTCTTCTACCAGCGTCCCATCTCCCAGAGAGCTTTTCAGATGAATCCTGACATTTTGCCCTTTTTGTGGACGACTGTCTCTGCCTTTTCCTGGCTCCAGTACTTTTTTCTTCAGCTGGTTATTACCTTTAGAAAAACATTATATAGGAACAGTTATATAGCACAGATCACTGCAGATCCCCTTTGTGTAAAACGTTAAAAACCTAAACTTTGGTTAAATAAATTGCCATATTTTCAGCTTCAATTTTGCAGATAGCGTCACCAAATCACAAACAGCAACTATTATACTGCCACATCTTATCCATGTCTTCTTTCAGTGACAGAACTACATGATGAAACTAGAAAATTTGCAATCTCTGATGAGATTGTGTTCAATTTCTCACTCAAAATAGCTGAACTTAGTTCAAGAGGTCATCCGAGGTTGTAGGCACATCAATGGATCAAAGACTCTAGTCACAAATATTCCATTTGAGATCTCCATTCATTTCCCATGTGAAAAATTTCCCGTAAAAAAAAAAACAAAAAACAAAAAAAACAAACCCTTAATCATTTAAAAACTACAAAAGATGGGTTTCTGAAAATTAATTCCTGGAATGTCCCGGATGAGCTTAATATTTTTGGTATTTGGTGTGAATCAGGCGAAAATTGTGGGAGGAGATTCGTCCAAAAAAGGGGCGGAATAATAATAATAATACTGTAACTAGAAAATGTGCAATCTCTGAAGAGAGTGCGTGGGATTGCTGATCCAAAATAGCACAGTGATGAAGATGCACAAAAGCACACAGATGAAACATACAAAGTTTTTTTTTTTTTTTGTAAAGATTGACAGCAATCCCACAAATTCACTTTTCTTCATCTTAACGGAGTCCCATACCCAACACGTCCATCCATTCCTCCGGTGAGGTGGAAGGCTCTGGATCTGTGTCTGTATTATCCTTCCCCGCTTTTCCACCCCCGGCGTCTTCCAGGGGCGGAGGGTCGTCGTCGTCAACGTCTTCTTCGTTCAACACTTCAAAATCCTCCCCGCTGTCCAGCAGCGACGCTCGGCCGCTGCGCTTCGCTGACAGCGCACCGTCATGGCTGTCACACACGTCCATCGTCCTCACCTGCTGTCATTCGGAGAGTAAACCGCAAATTAATGTTTACAACTTTGCAATGCATTTTAACTGGATTCAGTGCCAAATTAAACTCGGTCTTAAAGAGGAACCTGCTTGAATAATGTCATACAGAAGGGCTGATATGCACCATGCTAGCTAATACGATAGCTCATTTAGACTGACAATTAGCAAAAACAATACGGAAGAAGTTAAAGCTACGCTGACTTTTAATGTATTAAAATAATTAATTAGCATAACTTCAACGAAGGGCATACGACACACACACGGTGTCTGTTTTGCTCCGACAAAAGCACAGCAGTAGGCTGGTTGGCGAAATGTTTCCAGAAGTTTCTGATAAGTTGAACCTGCTGCCTCGGCTAGCGCCGGGGAACTTAACGACAGTTAACTAGCTAGCATTAGCTTTAGCCTGGCTGTTCCTACTGGTAAAGATCTGTTCGTTTACATTAACTGCTACGATTGCGATTAAGGCTCGTCACATCCGTTTGAGACAAGTGAAAAATCAAAACTGAATGCCTAAGGAAACCCATGCATGTGAAATCATTTTTAGATACCTTCTCTTTCTGTGCAGAGGCTTGTTTTGGTCCTGCAAAATCTTCTCTGACGCTCACAGCGGCGAAGTTCGACTGACGTTGCAGACGCAGCACTCAGCGTAATGTGAGCGTGATGGCGACATCCATTGTCAAACGGACTTCGTCTTGGTGTCAAACCATTTCTGACAGGCTGCTTCCCGTTCACCTTGAGCTCGTGAGCTTCTATTGGACATTTTCATGCATGTTAATGTTTGGGCTACAAAAGACTACAGCTTTACGTTTAATTATCTACTTTATGCGTCATATTCCTAATATGCAGCGGAAACGTATGAAATCTCATAAACTTTCTTTCCTTTTGTTTTTTTTAAAGAGATGGCTTGTTACTCCCCTTGTTGTATGAATGTAAAATACTTTTGGCCACATTCTCTTGTTTTTATTCATTTGTGTATTTTTTCTGTCTAAGTGTATGTATTGTATCTTTCCTCCCCCTGGCACAAATGTTTTCCTCATTGTTGTGGTGATTCTTTATCATTTTTTAATTTTGAAACTGTCAATAAAGGCATAGGGGGAAGATTTAATAATCTCCTTCTCCTTTGTAGCTTCTGAACTTCAGTGATTTTTGGATTCTTAAGGAAAATAAATGTCAGTTTTTGCAGAAGCTAGAAAAGGCATTTCTGTCTTTGTCACAATCACCCATGATTTAGAGAGAAACACACATTGCATATTTCTCATTGAAGGAAAAGTTAATATACTGTGTTTAAAGCTATTTGCCTAATTTTAAAATTGTACATTTTTGGATACGATGACCTGGATGACTGAGAATATAACATTTTGCAATTAATGTAGCTTCTAAAAATACATAAACTTTATAATTAATATTTCTTTGCTGTTTAGAGTTATGATAAAATGTAGAGTGATTCATGTTAGGTTTTGACTTAATTTTCTCCATCTCAAAATTAAAGACAAAACTAGAAAGCACTCAAGAGCGCAGACCTCCACCACAGCAGCTCAGTTTGTCTTCATAGTGAAAACCTGACACTATCATTTGAACCTATGCTCATTTCGAACCATAATGTTATTGCACCAAAAAGTAATATTCTTACATTTGACCCTCATTATTGAATTCTTTGACCAGGAGAACCTACCACTAGCATTCAGAATCACATACATATCATTATTAGTTCAACAGTTAAAAATAATGTGTTTCATAATGGTGTTTTTCTTCTGGGTCTAGTTCCATAAATGAACATCAAATCAATGGGCACATTACTGAATCAGCAGACTTTCTACTACAATTTGGTGTCAGTTTCATGTCTATAGCTTTATTTGCTACTTTACAGTAGCTATTTGTCCTCAACTCCTGTAAGTGTA
Organism: Pseudamia nigra; assembly: GCA_029823295.1. Taxonomy (NCBI): domain Eukaryota; kingdom Metazoa; phylum Chordata; class Actinopteri; order Kurtiformes; family Apogonidae; genus Pseudamia; species Pseudamia nigra. The sequence goes on from JAQQAE010001146.1 coordinate 26,556, forward strand.
AGCATTCTGGATCTCTATATCTGGAATATTTCTCATATCCTGATCAAACTTTGTGGTTTGATAGAATCTGTTATGGTGTTATCCTATGTTGTTTGGCTACATTTTCTGGGTGTTATTTGTGGCATTACAAGAAGAGATGTTGAATTTAGTCCTACACTGCCTGCCAACAAAAAAAAGTCACCACCAAAAAACAAGGTCACACACTCTAATCCAGTATTTTGTTGGACGCCTTTAGCTTTGATTACAGCACACATTCGCTGTGGCACTGGTTCAATAAGCTTCTGCAGTGTCACAAGATTTATTTCCATCCAGTGTTGCATTAATTTTTCACCAAGATCTTGCACTGATGATGGTTGAGTCTGACTGCTGCGCAAAGCCTTCTCCGACACATCCCAAAGATTCTCAATGGGGTTAAGGTCTGGACTCTGTGGTGGCCAATCCATGTGTGAAAATGATGTCTCA
>JAQQAE010001147.1:0-27017 GCA_029823295.1 Pseudamia nigra
TACAAACCTCTCTTATCTTTTTAAATGGGTGAACGTGCACATTTTTACGTTGCCCAATACTTATTGGCCCCACTGTACTATGCTCAGTTAGACCTGCTGTCGTTTGTGCAAATATGGTTACATCCTGTTTTTGGCTCCAAAATGTCAGCCAGGAAGTAATTACCTGATTGGCCTCAAAACACATCTCCGAAAATAATGGGTGACATCACGGTCAATTTGCCCAGTTACATATACAGTCTATGGTGGAAACCCAGAACAGAAAGCCCAGCTCAGCTTACTGTTGCAGAAGAGTGAAGAGACTGATTTTGGTTTATGGCGGATCCAGATTTGAAATACAGATCCACTCTGCAATTATTTACTTTAACTGAGTTGTCCACTGTGAGTGACGTCATGAATGTGCACCTTGGAAGATGAGCAGAGAAAAATAAAGGCACAGACGTGCATGTGAAAATCACAGTCTGTATGTTCTGATTTGAGACACAGAAATTATACAATGGATAGAAATTTTCAATTGTGTCACATCTTTTTCCTGTGTCAACAGCTTTAACAAAATTCATGTATATTACAAAGAGGGTCCTGATGGAGGTATGCACCCTAGTTATTGTGGTAACTGTCACTAATGTTTTTTAGATTATTTTGGGGGTTATGTTTTTGAAAAAGGTTTCCTCTATTTAGCTGATTTGATGCTTTTTGGTTATTCTGACTAAAAAAAAACTTATACATCTTATTAACTCACATTTAAAGTATAAAATATATTTTAAAATATTGCAGCAAAATTAGTAAAAAAAAATGTAGCTACGTTAAATTTTTTGTGAATTTTAGGCCACATCTGATAATTGTGTGTTAATTTTCTTGGTTATTTTGCTAATTTTCTTCATTTTTGATTCCATTCATAAACTTAGAAAAGGCACAAACTAATGCATCAACAGTTCCCCAGAGATGGAAAATGAATTTTGTTGAAAAGTGTCAACAGGATTCAGAGATACCCGACTATGCCTTTGTATTGATTCAGTTACAAATGATGTGCAATGGTTTGTTGTGAACTGTGATCTTTGTGCACGAGTGCATGTGGGACGTGAAGGTTTCTCGGGAATGAAATACCAAGTGACACAAAGTGACGGCCATGTTGTGGGAGCATGTTGAGGTCTGGGATTAATTAGATGGAGGAGGGTGTTCATGGTGTGACACTGCTGACTGGCCTTTCACAGCTCATTACACAGTGTCCAATCAGAGCACAGAGAGCGTGACTGCTGTTTATTTATATACAGAGAGGGAAATAGCACAGAGTTGAGAGCTCAGACCAAAGATATATCACTGAAACACTCCAGCACATTATAGCTGCACAGAGGCCCGGTCAACACCCATATACAAGCTCTCACTCTCTCACTCTCTCACAAACACAGGTTTAAAGATCGTCTCAGGGCTTTTGCTGCTGCTCCAACATTTCACAAAGATCAGTGCTGTTCCATTATATTTTTGTGGTCAGGTAAAGTACACACTGTATTATTTGTGGTTTTTTAAAATTTATAACACTACTTTCAGACTTTGGTTTATATCGCAGGTACTTTAACAAAGAACATACGTAAATGCTATGTCACAAAAAAGTGTTGTTTTATTTTTCTGACAACATTTTTGGAGTTTTTGACTCTTCAAAGTTCGACATGTACAAGCCGTTGAAGAAAGAGCTTCTCCAATTCCTTTCTCTAACCACCTCATTGCCTTGTCAAGCCTTTTATTACCTGACTAATTCTTTGATATGCAATAAATGTGGGGCCTCTCAGTTCATGTTTAATTCCCAAAGTGTTTTATTAACAGCCTCCAACCAAAACATCTCAGCAATGAACAAGTCAATGCTGAATATGCAGCTTCAATACAGTGACAGGTGGCTTCCCATCCATGCATCAAAACCACAACTGACCCACTCCATATCAGACAAATAGAGGAGACTGAGTCTCACCCATAGACTGTGTATATTATGGACAAAGTGACGTCACCCGTTAGTTTCTGAAGGGCCGCTTTGTGGCCAATCGTGTCACTTGGTATGTCACTTCCTGGACGGCATCTTGGAGCCAAAAACAGGATGCAACTATATTTGGATGAACGGTTTGCCAGGCTTATGAAGCGTTCATGCCAGGAGGTTCATGGCTCCGAATTGGTCCGACTTCACTATATCGAGCTGCTGCTACAGTGACATGTCAATCAAACCCCAGCACGGCAAGCATTTGTCATATTATTTGCTGTAATATCTTAATAACGAAGCAAAAAGTTAAAGATGGACCATCACGTTACTTATGAGAGGGTCCAAATAAAATGTTTAAGACCATGATGACCCATGAAAAAAAATAATTTCGCTTTGTATTTTCAGATAGAATCACATGTATCTCCATGGGAAAAAAAGCTTCTCGGAGCCGGACGATCGATTCCCCAGCGGCCAAGCGTTGGGATTACAACGTAAAGTTACTTCTGCATTGGCCTCACTGAACAGCCGGGTCGTTGACCCTTGGTCTCACCCTGGGGTCAGCAGGAGTCCTCACTGAACAGCCGGGTCGTTGACCCTTAGTCTCACCCTGGGGTCAGCAGGAGTTAGTCTGAATAGGAACAGAACCAGACTGGTCTGCCTTGTGGAGTCTGAGGATACAGCACAATACTTTTCTGGGTCATAAACCTGTAAAAGGTTTGTAAAAATCCTGTAATTTCTCCATAACCTGCAATAATGTAAATAAACAGAAATTATTTGTTTGATAGCACGGAGATTGCAGCTTCATGGCTGCTTCTGCTCATGATGTATCGAGTATAGTTTGTCATTTTGTGTGATAAACAGTGGAGACAGATTAAAATGATGACATCAAAAATATATTTAATACAGAACCACTTGATTTAACATGATGACAATCTGTCCATGCACGATGGAGGCATAGCACAACCGAACAGTAGTGTCAGATGCTGCACATCCAGTCAGTCACACAGTAGCTGCTCCTTCACGTCATTTCTAATCAGTTGAGTTTAGGCTCAGTGCAAACATATATACTGACACTAACATTGTTTTAACAATAGACTTTAACATTGATCTATATTTAGAAAAAAAAATCTGTTAATATGTTTAAATGCAAATTCATTATTTTTTAACTTCATTACATTTTCAGGTGCTCAGCTGCTAAACCTGGATTAAAATAATTTATTGTGAACATAACCATTATTCATCAGTTGATTCTCAAAAGTAAAAAATTGAGAACCCACTGCAGTACATCACATACAGTAACAGGGGATTCTGCTTTCTTCATGTTACTGTTAGTTAATATTAACTTTAGCTATTTAGCTATAGTTTAGTATATGTATTTGACCATTTCAAATAGATAATTAACAAATGCACACGTCTCTTTTCTCCTGCTGCTTTTATCACCATCCTACCCATGACAGTGTATGCTAAAGTATCAGCATGACGTATCAATATGTGCCCCTAGCAGCTGAAAACTGGAAGGTTTATGATTTACACAAAGTCAACAACTTTTAAAAATATTTTCCCAGGTAGTCGATTACAGTCCACATTTCACAACAGATATGCTATGATTTAGGACATGCAGGCACTGGCCATGCAGAGTAAATATAAAAGGCATCATCTGAACCTTATTCAGGGGACAGTGTTTGTGTGGAAATGCAGAGCTGAATGTAATATACTGTACAATCAATATTTAAACAATTTGTCAAACAAAACAAAGAGTTTTTGAAACAGAGGAATCATAAAGACCACAAAAAAGAAGGTACAATATACAACATATCTAAAGATATGTGCATGTATTAATTGCTTTATGACTTGACATAGAAGCATGGCATTATTTTTTTTAATCAAAAAATTTGAGCTTCCTGCTCTGGGACTTTTGAAAATGCTCAGTATGTGAATGTGTCCCATGTGGTGAGTGAATGACAGGTGTGTGATGTTCAGCCAGTGGTTTCTCTACAGGGCAAAGCCTTTGTTCTGAAATAGAGGCAACTTTAAAGATTTGTACAAGTGTAAAAGCAGCGATGGCCATTGGAACTGGCATAGAATTACATCAAACTTGTCTCTAAAAATACTGATGGATTTTTTTTTGTTTGTTTGTTTTGCCAGAGCTCATTCTAGACTTATCAACTTCTGATCTATCTTTTTCTTCTGAGTTTGACTTTAGGACTTTCTGTTTATTGAATACAATATATAATTTTGGTTAATAAGTCACACTAACCAGGCCAGAAAATGACTGTTACACAAATCTTTGATGGGGTTTCTTGTTTTATCGTCTCAGTAGGTTAATGTTAAGCATTAGCTCACTAATGACCCCTCGTACATCATTCTCACCCTCACAATCTATATACATTTAGTCACGTCCAGCTCCTAAAAGTCAACATGGGGTTTGCCTAAACGCAGACTACTGCCTTCGAAATGCTGGTCCAAAAACCAATGGGTGAAATCACAATTTTTGCATACACTTGTAATATTGTCTATAGTTGAATCCCAGCATAACATGCTGTTGTTTCTGGTACAAGCGTCCCATAATTATGTGAACAAATGTTATATATTGTACCTTTTAAGTTGCTATGGTCAACATGGGGAAAAAGACAATTGTAGGGGATTTACAGTTTACAGGTAATTTACAGTTCTTCACATATCCTCAGAATACACAATATTCACAAAGGCTTGACAATGTTGCACTAATGGATGATAAAGAGATTTTTATGAATTATTGCACACGCTATATTTAACTAACACTGTGAATGTCAAACAAGGTGGGACTTAACCTACTGCACACAGATACTTCAGGATCAGAACCAGTGAGACAAGTATGCTCTTCACAAACCACAACACGTTATTACACGCATAGTTTTTGACATTTACAACATGAACAGCAAATTTTACAACACAGAAATATATACAGTATTTTACAAAACACAATAGATTATCAGTTTGATATGGAACACGTAGTCCATAGGTATCCATACTGGATGATTGAAAAAGCACTGATCGAGCCCAGGAGGGGGGGTTCATGAGGCTTTTGCTGCTGTGAATGAAGACAATGCTACCCCACAGTGGCAGCATGAAATAATACACTGAGGAGAAATCTTTACAGTCGCTTGATGCTAACACATGCTGAGAAGGTTTATACATGGATCCACCTGCTGCTAGATGGGACTGCATATTAAAATGAGTGATCTTGCCGCTGCTAAAGCAAAAGGAAACACAACCGTTAATTTGATCCATGACAGAAAACATAAAAAACAGCGATACATTTTGTTTCAGTCAAGTGCAGAAATAGTTTTGCAGGATAGTAGAGTAGCAACAAAAACGTCTGCATCCATGGAAGGCACTTTGGATGGGGGAAGAGGTGTCCAATGTTCTCTTTGGATAAAATAAGGATTGTAATTTAAAAAATAGAAAATAAATATTAGGCTGTAAATTGTGCCCTAGTGGCAAGTGGTAAAGTTTTAAGTAGGCAGTAACCAAAGGAAGACTTAAAACAATTTAAAACATTTATAAAGTTAACAACAGAGGATTTATTCCATATTAAATATGCCTGAGCTGCCTGTTTCCTTTGTGTTTTAACTGCCAGAAACACAGAACAGTGTCACACAAATCAAACTGAAGCATACGGTATTCAATTGAACTGACTTCTCTGTTAGTAAATGTTACACAGGCTACATGCTCATTTTCTGCTGACATGTAATAAACAAATGTCATGCTATTCACCGATGATGTCATGTGAAAAAGTAATGCTCAAAAACAGTGACACAACAGGTTTCTAATACATTGTGCCTCAGAAACACTGCATGTCTTACAAGTGCAAAAAAAATAATAGAATGTGACCTGTGCTGACAATATTCTCACAAATATCCTGAGTAATTCAACCTCCTCAACAGCAGGTGGTGCTAAGAGATCACTTAAAAGTGCGGTTTCTGCAAAAATGAGCTCTACTAGATAATGCACAGTAAGTAAAATATAACAGAAATACAGGCCAACGTTGTATTTTTTGTCATCCTGTTGGTATATATCTAAATACATCATGAGCATCAAATGATTTCACTTACATTATATTTTGATGTGCAAAGTTCTACGTTAGTGAACTGCGGGACGTTTGTAGTTTTTTGTTAGTTACGTTTTGGCAGAAAATTAATGACATGAAACACCTTAAAAGAGCTGATTCAAAGAAAACATTGTGAGTTATTGCTGTGCAGTATCACACCCGGGCCTCCTGGGGAATGCAGTGTTTTAACAGATGTTAGATGTGTCATGCTAACATTTAATAGATACGGTTACCATGGAAACGCAGACCACTGGATATATCGTGTACACATGCTATATTTAAATCCAGAGTGTATCTTCTCTTCGATGGTTTCACTTTATGCACAGGAATATACTGAAGACATGAAGAGATCTACAACACGCCGGCTGTTAAAGTACACACTGGCTGAAGACGTCGGATTATTGCTGATGCAGGACACACAGGGTGCACAGGAGCACTACAATGCTGAATAAACAGGGTATGCTACAACTATGGCACTGTTCATTATAGTAGGATGTTTAGTTGCAAACCGCACCACACAAATGTACTGACAGCCGAACTGAACCGAGAGCATCGCTGTGACTCACACAATGTGCTGATGTGTATGTGTGTCACATTTTGCATGAAATGCAGCCTGTCGTCTTCTGACCTACTCCGCAGCCATTTTCTCTATGTGGTCAGTCAGCAACTTGTACTGTTCTGCAAAGAGGTGAAAACACAAACAAAAAAGAGGCATTTAGGGTCTTCAGGTCGTATGTTGACATATTACGTAGGCCGGGAGTGTCCAATCATTGCAACAAACGTTTTCTTGCACTGTACCTTTTGTTTCCAACTACTCTCTCCAGCAGGTGATTTCACTGAATTACATCCTGCTCATTGCAGAAAAGTAAAACGAGTAGTGTCTTGAACCTTTGTGGCAATGACTGGACGCCCCTGATGTAGACAGTGCAGTACGTCTACTTTTTCAGATACTGTACCTCTACTTTTTCAGATATTGTATGTCTACTTTTTCAGATATTGTACAGCTGGAGGGGGAGGGGGAGCACGTGGTCGGTCGTTAGTGTGTCCTCTGTCATTAAACCGCCTCCACAGATGTGACATGGTCGACACATGGAAGCCCAAAGGTCTTGGCAACATGTCTTTGCGTCATTCTACCGATGCCTCGTTTTCGCTGAATTTGACTTAGTTGTGCCATGGACAAACGTTACACTGAAACAATGCAAATGATACTAAAAATCAAAATTGGTACGGCTATTTATTGACCAAGTTTTAGAAGCATTGGTCAGTTGGATTTATGCAATTTCATGAGCATGTCATAATTCTAAGGATGTGCAGTCAAATGGATCAACGTACCCACACAGCAAAACAAAGACAAACCGTATGAGCTTTCAAGATGTTTTCTGTGTGTCATAACTCAAATTCATGAATTTGGCTCAGTGCGCTCAAAATATCTTCAAAAGTGGGAGTGTTGCACTGGTCAGTGTATATTAACATGGTACAATGTGTAATGTCACTATGAAAGAGCTGCAAAATACATCCAAAAATGCGGTCAATATCACTAATTATCAATTATTATCAACTATTTCTCGCTTTACTCACCTTAAAGGCAGATTTTTGAACCTAAGAGAAAGTTGAAGAAATCTTGAAGAATTTCCTGTGGTTTTAATTTTTTTGCCAAAGATACAATATGCCACAAAAATACTGTTATGAGTGTTATGAAAGAAGGAACAGATGACTAAAGATGTGGGGGCGTTGTACTACAGGGACGCTTTGTGCACTGAACTATAGGAGCCAGGCTTTATTTGAAAGGCAAGAAAAAAGGTTCACTATATGATCTACTGCACATTCAGTAGAAGTTATGTGGCTAAACACAAGTCGAGATGATTTTTTTCTGCAGCTCAGTTTTCCCTTATTGGAAGCATCCTGAACCACCAGGTCTGGAATCCTGCCAGGATCCAGATGAAAGTTGACGGTGTGGTAGAATCTGTAATGATGTATTCTTTGCCAATTTTTCTGTGTATGTGGTGTTTATGGCATCACTAGCCAAAGATGTGTTAAAAGGCCCTATTTGTATTGGTATTTAATATTTAAAAAAACTAAAAATCCTGCATCCAGACAAGCCTGAATCCCCCCCAAATCATCCTTGTGACATATCTGACCCATCCTGAAATCTGTACATAACTTTTTGAGTCATGTTGTTAACAAACAAACAATTATTTTAAGTATGAAACACAAATAAAACGTTTTAGAGCATTTTTAATTGCTATTACTCTCTTTGCCTGTAGGTGGCACACACTGACATGCAATCATTTGACACCGAAGCTCCTCCATGTGGAGAATCTATGGCAAGTTAACATGAACACAATGAATGCGAGATCCTCTTCTGTTTGATGCTCAGTAGCTAAAACCAATAACGTGTTTGAATGAAGCATGCATATTAGAATAGTGTGGTGTTTTGGGGTGGGTTGCACCTTTAATAATTACCTTCATTCAGGTTCCCAATGACAGCCTGCTTCTTCAGGAAGTCATTGCAGAGCTTCTTACTGAGTCCAAATGCCAGCATGTTATGAGTGAAGGTCCTGGAAGGAAACACACCAACAATTCATTAAATAATTCAAAAAAATCAAATGCAAACTTGATATTATGTAGATGTGTTCAGTTATCTAATGACCATTATCCCTTTAAGCTACTGTACATGTTGCCTTGATCATCTATTAGCCAGTAATTCTCAGCTTTTGATGGACATTATACAATGTTCATTGAGTGGAGACCCTCCTTTTGCAAACTGAATCTGGGCAACAATATTTTTAAGCTAATCAACATATAATATGTATCACCTCATTAACGTTATTTTGAACAGATCCTGCACATTAGTGTCGACAATCTAGACAATAGCGCCAAAACTAAGATGTGACTGAAGATTGATTTTAATCAGTAAATGAAAAATATGTATAAAATAATGAACAAAATCAACAAAAATCAAATAAAAATCAAGAAACTAAACTATAATGAATAAAATGGGCAAAAAAGAAGAAAGAATAGATAAAATAATAAAGAAATGATTTAAGCACTAAACCTTAAATCTGTATATGCTGTAGTAGATAAATGCATGTAAAGTACACATAGTATTCTGACAGCTCCAGGTTCATTGTGGTTTCTAGAGGCTAAATCTCTTGGCAGCATGAAATAAAGACACACAATGTCCAGTGCAGGTAAATGCAAATAATATCTGATAGGTGTCATTAGGATGTTCTTGTCTATGACATTAATGGGAGCAATAATGTGTTTTCCCATCACTAGGCAACCTCCTCATATTGTTGTTTGTGTCGTGGTTGTTGTCAGGCCTGTGGTCCTTATTGCACGGTGTCTGTTCACAGAGAACACTGTGGCAGCCTCCTCACCCCAGTTGGCCAAAGGCGATGTTCTCATCGATTTTGGAGCTGTCATCCCTCTCCTCCTGGGTCATATGACACCACTTCTCTCTGCAGCACAGAAAAAAGTGGGAGGCAGCATTAAATCCAGGGGCTCCACCTGACTTTCAGCTGGTGTGCACAAACAGGCCAGGGGTGGATGTCAAAAGATCACCGGCCATTAACATGCTGACAAAACAGTAAAACAGATTTTAAGACTCAAATGTTCCTTCATGTTGTATCCAAACTGTTTCTTAAACTTTTCAGCAGGGATTAAAAGGCTCAGTGTTATATGAGCAAATGTGCGTCTAAAAAAAAAGAAAACCTTTAATGACACCCATCCTGGAACTGTTCATTATATATAATACCTCAAATGTCTATGACTGCAATTTGATCACATGAAACAATGACAAGGAGCAGGAAATGCAGTACAATAACCAGCCATCAGCAAAAAATGAACAACTGATGATTCATTCCCGAAGAATCATCATTGTTAACAAGCAGGTGAAAAACGTAGGTGTGAACATCTCCCAAACGTTATTTGTGTCACATATTACTGGGAAAAAAAAATACAGTGGAGAATTTCCCTTTGCTCTTTGCAACCACTGCTCTAGTTCATTTACAAAATCTTGTCTAAATGGATGTTTCTTATTGCCACTACAGGGCTCCATCAGTGTCTTTGGTGCATGCCAAATGGACCCCCGTGATTAAATGAAGCCATTGAGTCAACCACAGTTCTAAGGCCCGGAATTAATCCACTTGGAAGGGATGCTGCCATTTTTCACTTATAAATTCAAGATTCAAGAGGTTTATTGTCATATATCCAGTTGAACAGGCCGTCACACTGTACAATGAAATTCTTAATTTGCACATTCCCCTAATACCTTATGCCAATTATACTTGTGTGTTTTTTGCTTTGTTGGGTCAAAATGTCTAGCTTTGTAAGCACTAATATGTCATTATCAGTGCAATCATTTACAAACAACCACCAGTGCATCCTAGAGGAAATGAAATGAATGAAACCAGATTGATTCATGAAAAAGACACCGACTTCATGTCAAGAAATCTTTAATGGAATGATCCGAGTCCATCAACTTGGCTTAGTTTTACCACCAGCACATTGCTTTCACTGCAGGTATTGTATCCTTCAACAATGGCTGGTTGTCATAGTGACACATGGGCATCTGTAACTATGTGATAATTTATGAAATACTGCTGTTGTTGAATCAAGAGCACAGTTGTTAAGACTCAAGTTTGTGGTTGGCAAAAATTTGGTCTGATGATTTTATAGATTTACCACCAGCTTGTCTTGACTTTGTAAAAATAGTCCATACTGTATGTGTTGATGTAGTACACATTCTAGATCAACTAATCTTTCACACCATGTTTAGCTTGCTTGGAACTTCTGCAAAGGCTCATACTAAAATATCAGTGCTAAAAAGCTGGTGGTCCCTGGTCACACATAATAGAAATGCAAAGGTCTGAAGGAACATCTGTGGCTGTCGGCGGTTTTCAATCTTAACGTAGTTTCCAGCTTGATTTCAACATCAGCAAAAGAATAACAACAGTCGAGCATCACACAGACTGATTCCCTTTAGTACAAACCTTTACACAACTTCAAATGAAAGAGTACAGAGCATGGCTATTAAAAACAGACTAATGCTGTAATACAATTTTATTGATTTATTTGTTTTATCTTTATCCTTTAATCTCCGCCCCTTCTGCATCAACGCACCACTGCATTCAGGTCTTCCACTGATCAAAGCAGTGCAGTAGGTCTTCTTCAGAGCCTGTCTCAGAAAATCTGTCGTTCATTTCTTAATTTCTGACATAGACTCGAAACGTGTTCTTTTCAGCACATTTTGCTGAGGTGACTAGGGAGGGTGTTTAAGCACCGGAGCTGGTTGAAAACCAAACTGCACAGATAATGTATAAAGTGTGTAAGAGATGACTATCAACTAACATTCATAACCTGTTCTTTGTGAGGGAGAAGAGTTAGAATTTAAGGGGAACAAATAAACTCCCTGTGTCCACAAAACTATGAAAGTGTATATGAATTTCAGTTGTTTAGCTATTACTATTATTGTTATTTTCATCATCATCATCATTATTACTGTGTCCAAGCAGATATAGGCATGTTTATAATTCTTATAATTAAATGGTACTTAATGACAACTTAAATTGTCTCAAAATGGTGATAATGATAGAGGTGATAATGGTGAAGAGTTACAATTCATGCTTTATTATTCATCATATGTTGTCGGGATAGATCGATTATCGGCCGGGCAGATTATCAACGCTGATATTTGGCATTTTGACACATATCGGCCTCGGCCAGTAAGAGATCAATTTAAAACTGGGTTATTTTGTCTCTGATGCAGCTATGTCTCTCTGTCTACAGTCACTACTCTCTCACCAGCATTGTCCCACCCAAAGCACCATCTGATTGGTTACACGCAGACCCACAACACGGGTAACAGCCAATCAGCAGTGAAAGCTGTGCATGCGCAGTACTCACACACAAAAAGTGTGTGAGCGTTTTACTGAGTGGAGAATCTCCGGAGAACAGATATATGTTTCGAAGGTAAGTTAAGGATTGTAATAAACATCCCCTAACCCTACTGCTAACTTCATTACAGCGTTACTGTGAGCCCAATAATGTTATATAAACATAAGCCAGACGTGTGTGTTAATGACTTGAAACAAGGAGCTGATATGGAAATAGTCCGTGGCAGTAGAAGTATGTGAACCTTTTTCTGTGAGCAGAAAATGTCATATTATTGTGTCCTGAAGATGTATTTGATTTTTTGTTGTAGAGAAAAGTAGGATATTGCTGTTCAAGACTTAAGACATAATGTAACTGCATCATAAAGCCTGCATGAACTGCATGGTGTTCAGGGATGAATAGTTTCTCCTATTGCTATTGTACTATTTTTTTCAGCTATAGTAACATTAATGGTTAGTAATGTAGCAGCCTACTTTTGAATGACAGGGTTGCTGCTATCACATGTTGTTAAAATATATCATTTACATAATAAAATCAACTACAGGCTCCCAAATGATGTAGTTTTACTGTGGAAAACTTTATGGAGCTATTTATCTACTTAAGTTTTCATTTAACTTTATAAGACATACTGCTGAGTCTGGAACTCCTGCACTTTTTGTTAGAATTTTAAAACAAAAATGTCTATTGTCTAAGATTTAAAAAAAAAAAAAACTATAACATGTTGCAAATCTGAAAAGGTGTTTAATAAACATACGCTTAAAGGCATTTAAACAAAGTTAAGTGTTGGAGTTTGTAATATCCCAAATATTGACACTGATATTTTCACTTTTACTGCAAATGAAAATTGGTGCCAAATCAGTTATCAGCCTCCTTAACTACTAATAATCAGCATTGGCCCTGAAAATATCATATCGGTCCAACTCTAATATGTTGTTTGCTTCTATAGATAAATGGTAGATACACATTTGAGTAATGTACACTTTGTAACAAGGGATTTACATTTGCATAGAATTTGGGGACGCGAGGGTAGGAGCGAATAAGCATATGCTTCTTCCTACGCCTTCTAAGATATGATGGAAATAGTTATTACTGACTTTTTAAAATTGGTATTCTTCATTTTGATTATTCAACATTTGTCATCAGCTGTATCTTTCTGAAGTGTCTGAAATAAATAAATACAAAAATAAATAGTTTAAAGTTGTTTTTGACGTACATGACGCTCAGAACACTCTTTCCCTCACCTAATCTTTTGTTCCATTCAAACACACATGCATGTGACATACAGTGTTCCTATATACGTACCTCAGTTAATGAATGAAAAGGTTCACCTGCAGTTTTGTTCCGTTTCACCAAAAATTCCTAGTTAATGTGTTGCTCAAATTTTAATCGTTTTCCGACACCTTAGGAAAAATGTGCACTTCAATCGGTAGCTACTGTAACTGTGAACTAAAGACATGACTTATTGGAAACTTAGAGTGTGAATACCTAACCTTTAATATAGTATAACACTCACAGTGTGACTGTGAACCAGGTGGTTCAATCTCATTATTTAATAGCCATAACTTGTATGTCTGCTGGATGGGTTCAAAGACCACTGTTTGTTCAGTTTTGCCATGAATACTAATAGTCACATACTGTATTTGCAACACCACAACAGTTTTTTGCATTTTAACTAAAAAACCTTTATCTATTATTTAATAACCCACGGACAAACCCTTTTGGTTTATGCAGTACTTATTGGCATGAAAATAAAACATTTTCCTGAAACAAACTCTAAAAATATTATCATGAGGTCACACGTGTTTAATGTAGCATGTGATTTGATATGGAGTTTTCCATTTGATGCCTATTTTCTGTTGTTGAATCTGCAGGGGAAACGTATGACGCAAACATGGTAATAATAATAAATAGCGCTAAGACCATGCAGATAGAAAGAGAGAAAAAAATAAAACACAAGCAAGGAGCTGAATGGTGTTAACATGCGGTGGGGCGTGAAGAGGCAGTGAAGATGTTCAGACTGCAGTGGATCTGCTGCATCCCACTCAGACATAAATACCATACAACACGTTATTTAAGGGGTCTCTGCACATCCAGAATATGATGAGAAGCCATGAGTTCACTTCTCAAATAAAACCACAAGCGTGTGCGACTGCAGTGAATCACGTCACCACAACATGCAGCACAGGCGTCATCATCATTTAACAGCAAAAACCAGGGGAAGAGCTGGGAGATTTTAAGTTGTGATACTTAATTATCACTTTTTTTCTGTTTTCCCTATAATGATAAGAACTCACATTTTGCTTTTGGATTTATTTTGATTTTTAAAAAAATATAACAACGAATCAAGAGATAAAAAAAAAAAAAACAAAACATGGGATCAGAGAGAGCTTTTCATCCGTTGGCATGTTTCAAGTCATTTACATTGTTTGTCTTGTGTTCTGTGTTATTCTACTCCTTTACATCATTTTCATGTTTTGCGATGTTGTTCACTCAGGACCAAAATCAGCCTTTCAACTTGAATAAAATACAGATTTGACCTAAAAAAAAACATCCTTACAGTCAAAGCATTTTTGGCTGCGTCTCCCAGCTCCAGTGAAAATACATAGAAACAGATGAAAAAGAGCAATCTGGGGAACCACATTACCCAAACAAAGACAGTAATCCAATTACAGTTACTGTATAAGGAAAACCTGTGGCCCTCTATAATTTGACTGATGTGCACATTAGTGCTCTTCTGTGATGAAGCAAAACAAATCTTTTCATTTATGCACAACACAGTCTAACAGTAAGACTCCACTCAGCTCATCTGCTGATTCAGCACCAACTCTGGTGTTGTTTGACAGATTAGGGGAGGACTGAGCCTCAACCTTCACCGCAGCGTTACAGACACACCTGTGGCGAGAGCCTGTTTTCACTATAGTGTTTGATGGCTTTAGCCACTGCACTTGGACGTGTCTTCTTTAGGTTTAAGTAGGTTCTTGGACTGACTGACCTTCACCTCTTAAAGTAATGATGGACTGTCTTTTCTTGTAATTGTTTCTTGCCGTAACATGGATTTGTACAGTAGTTGTAGAAGCACTAATCAGGCTACTCACTCTACCCGACCTTTCTCTGCAGAAGACAACTGATGGTATAAAGCAGTGGTTCTCAACTGGTGGGTTGGGACCCAAAAGTGGGTCACAAAGTGTGAGGGTAAATAGAAAGAAAAAAAAAAAATGCTCGTACATTTTATTTTGGGCTTGTATGTGTTGCCACGGTAACACATACATTTGACTGAAAGATGCATACATTACATTTAAAAAAAATATTTGGAATAATTTGGCTATATTAAGCCCAGTTTGCGCATTAGTCTGTTCCTTTTTTGTTCAGATTTACTCATTTGCTATTTTGTGGTTGATGATTTTGCTTATTTCCTGAATTATTTTGTTGATTTTATTATTTTTGTTGTCTATTTTGGCCTTTTTGCTTCATGTTGTAGATCATTTGTTATTTTTTCTAATTTTATTGATCTTTTAGTTAAATTTTTGTTAATTTTGTTCATGTTCTTGATTATTTTGCTCATTTTTATTCATTATTGTTTATTTGTAGTCATTTTAGGGATTATTTTTTTGCTCATTTTCCTTTATGGTATTTCCTTATTTTTTTTCCATGTTGTGGATATTTTGTTCATTTTCTTGAATAATTTACATTGTGAATTGGAATGATGAAAATATGTGCATGCAGTGTTTTCAAAATACACTCAATTTACATTATTTGTACATGTAAATATTAAATTGAATTAAAGTGGGTCACAAGTTGATGAGAGGTCCAAAATGTGGGCCATAAGGCAAAACCAGTTGAGAACCACTGGTATAAAGCACATGAACAAGTCGAGAAATGGCACAAATTAACTAGACAAAGCACAACTATGAAGTGAAAACTGTTCCAATCTAGTCCAATATATATATAAAAAAACATGATCCAGGTTGTTTAACACTTTTTTGTTTGCTACACAAGGCAAAAAAATGCCATGCCAAGGTGGCAGTTGAAAAGTACAATGTTCACCCAGTGAACTCCAGTATCTTTTTAAATCTGTCTGACCTGAGCATGTGTTCGACTCAACCGCCAATGTTTCAAGAAGACCAGAGACATGGTCACAACTCTACCCTTCCTGTCCTCTCTGCCTTGATTAATGACAGCTAGTAGTTTTTAAATTATTTTTGAGGGCAGCGGACATGTAGGACAGACCTCTCATCCTTCTCTTCATCCTGCGTTCCACTGCCCCGCAGCAAAACACAAGGAGACAAAGGGTTAAAACACACAGGAAGAAGGAGAACAACAACGAGCTTAGGGAGAGGAGAGGAGACAAGAGGAAAGGAGAGGAGAGAAGAGGAGACAAGAGGAGAGGAGAGGAAAGAAGAGAAAAGGAGAGAGGAGGAGAAGAGGAGAGGAGAGAAGAGGAGAGAAGAGAGGAGAAGAGAAAGATGGGTATCAGGATATTATCAGCAGCACTGGATTATTTTGAAGCGGACTGAACAGCATTGTACATGTACATCAGACAGTAAAGCAGTATTAAAACCTGTTTTGTACAATATGTAGACAGCTTGATTTATTTCTGTCTACATTAAAAGTCTCACCTTGTGGTTGGTGATCTCTTCTTCCTCTCACAATGGACGGCATCAAAAAATGCTGCGTTCCAGAACCTTAGTGTATGCCTGAAACACAGCAAACATAGAAATCAGTGTTATTATAGCTTTACAATGTTCATCAGTTTATTGTTGGTAGATTCAGCTGTAGTTAGAGCAGACAGCATCTGTTGCATATTGATAGATTCTGTGTAAAATACATTTTTGTATGCTTCGTGCTAGTTTGTATGTTTGACTTGATGTTTTCCTAAATGAACAATGCCTTTTTTCTTGACAACAAAGCAAGATAATTCAATCTTCAATCGCAAATCACAGTTGCAATACTAACCACAATAACTGCACTATCACTTTTTCACCATATGTTGCAGCAATAGTTGTAGGATTACTTTTCTCTAAACAAAGTAACCCTAGTTAAAATACAGATTAGAGCTATTTTTCTGGATATGTTTGGATACTTATCTATGTTCTTTGCAACGATGGTGAGAATTGGAATTTAACTGTCCTTATTGTAAAATAAAACAGACTAAGATACTATAATCTAACAGAGCTCAAGACACACTGATGGAAGATGGACAAAGCTCCTTTATTTGTCCACTGAGATTAGGTTTGCTCAGCTCACCAGATGGGCTGCTGCTTCAGGTGTGTGTACAGGTACACCTTCTCTCCCTTCTTTTCCTCAGGAGCCTCAGACTCTGTGAGGGACACAAATATACAAACAGAGCCCATTTCATTGTGTTTGAGGGTAGAAGTGGAAAATATGGCCAAAAATGTTCATATCGGGCAATGATGATAATTATCCTAATGAATGTCAAATTGTTATTTCAAATTGTTATTTTTTGTTATTTTAAATGTCAAATTGTTGTTTTAAAGGCAGAGTTTTGGTCCTAAGTCGAAGGCTACATTCACACTGCAGGCCTTGATGCTCAATTCCAATTTTTTGCTGAAATCAGATTTTTTTTTGCGTGATTATTCACATTATATTTTAAATGCAACATCCATCAGACCCCAGTGTTACCAGTCTACAGCTCTGAAGTGACCCGCATGTGCAGAAGAACACGTGACGTCATATTCAGCCACAGACTGTGTATATTATGGACAAAGTGACGTCACCCATTAGTTTGTGAAGGGCCGTTTTGAGGCTAATCGACTTGTCACTTCCTGGACGGCATCTTGGAGCCAAAAACAGGATGTAACCATACTTGGATGAACGGCAGCGGGGCTTAAGAAGCATTCATGCCAAGGGGAATTATGGGAGAGCTAACAATAGCCGCTATCTTACTGTTGCAGTAAAACTTCATTGCACAGTGTCAAACAAAGTCATGTCACAGTGTTGTTAATGTAAACATTTACCCAGCAGTCGAGTGTATCCCATGTATAACAATGAACATACTGACTAAATAGAAGATACGAAGCTCAGAATCGATCCGACTTCGCTATAATGAGCTGCTGCTACAGCGACATGTCAATCGAGCCCCGGCACAGCAGTCATTTGTCGAATTATTTGCCGTAATATTTTAATAACAAAGCAAAAAGTTAAAGATGGACCATTGCATTACTTATTAGAGGGTCCAAATAAGACCTTTGAGACCATGATGACCCATGAAAAAAATTTATTCACTTAGTATTTTCAGATAGAATCACATGTATCTCTATGGGAAAAAAGCTTCTTGGAGCCAGATGATCAATTCCCCAGTGGCCAAGTGGTGGTATTACAACATAAAGTTACTTCTGCATTGGCTCACTGAACAGCCCTGGTCGTTGCCCCTTGTATGCAGTGCAATCCTGCCCGGTTGGTGGCGGTAATGCATCAATAAGTTGTTTGCCAACCGCCATAAAACACTAAAGAAGGAGAAGAAGCACGCTGTATTTCCAGAAGTAAATATAAATGCTACACAAGTCAGCATGTGTGGATCGATTTTGAAGTTGTTGTCCATTGTTTACATCTCATTTCTTCGTGCCCTACTTCCTCCAGTGCAGAATTGTGACATCTGTCTCACTTCAACGAGGTAAAAGTCAGATGAAATGTGACATGACCATTCAGACTGAGGTCGCTTTGAAAAACACTGGATATGTATCGGATTTAGGACCATATGTGAAAGTGACCTGTGTCTGGTTTGAAAAAAAAATTGGACTTGTGCTGTTCACACTGCCATGAAAAAAAAATCAGATATGGGTCACACATGGTGGGAAAAAAAAAAATTGGATTTTATCTGCAGTGTGAATGTAGCCAAAGTGGAAGAAAATGTAGTATTTGGTAATAACAGACAGAGGAAGACAAACACAATGTCAAATTCAAAAATGAGACAAAAGATGCAAAAAGAAGAGAACTAGGTAAAAGACACAAAAAGACAAACACAACATGAATGACATAAACAGAGGAAAACAATTTTGTTTCCCTCAGTCTCAGGTGAAACTAACACCTCACAGGATGAAAGGGCTTCAGTTCTGCATCTCCTCATTTGACCAGTTACAAATGAAGAAGCCACATTGAGTGGCAAAACTCCTTAAGAAAACACACCAGGCCAGTTACTGACATGCAAGAAAAGGGGGAAACAATGTAAAAAAAAAAAAAAAAAAAAGTAAATGAATTAAAAGAAGCAAAAAACAACTCTACTTGGAAGAAAGAAAAGACAGAAGGAGATGAAAATTAATTTCTGACTGCACTAAATAAATAAACATGTGGATTCTTATCATAATTTATCATTATAGAGACAAAAGAATAATTAAGGATTTATAACCCAGATCGATTTTAGACAGATTAATGGTGGATGTGATTCAGGATAAATTTAATGTTGTTTGGTAACATCTCTGTGTTGGAATTGATGCTGCATCAGTGGTTTCAGTGCACTGTACCTGGTGATTTGGGTTTGGCCTCAGCTGGATTTTCTCCATCTCTGGACATGAAGATCACAACAAACATGACAAAAGTTTAAACTAGGGAAACAAAACACAAACTGAGATGAATAAATAGGAGCATTTACTCACTCCATCTTGGGAGCCATAGAACTCCTCAGCTTGCTCTCTAGACCTCCGAAGAAGCCTTTGACATCACTTTTTGATGTGTTTTTAAGGAGGCGCTCGGCTGCATCCTTTTTCCCAGTCAGCCACGAGTTGGCCTTGTTCAGGTACGAGTCCAGACCAGCTGGGGGACCGCCACGATCCAGCAGTTCTGAAGGGGATGGCTGGGACTTTCCTGAACAAGACAAGAGGGAGTCCAAGATAACATCTACTGTATGTGAGCCTGACAACAACCCCAAATCAGAAAAGTGCGACAGTATGGAACTTGTAAATTAATGAAGAAGGTTAGTAAGTTATCATTAACCTGTATTACACTAAAAATAATACTACACCATACTGACGTTTCACCTCAAGATTTCTTCAGCTGTTCCCATCAGCGGTCACCACAGCAAATCATCTGCTTCCATCTGACCTTGTCTTACACCGCCTAGCTGCATGTCTTCTTTCATCACATTCAGAAATCTCCACCTCGGTTTTCCTCTCTGCCTCCTGGCAGCTCCATCTTCAGCATCCTTCTATCAGTATGTCCACAGTCCCTCCTTGGCACCTGTAAACCTGGCCTCTGTGACTGCCAAATTGAGATGGTGTGTACGCTTCACCTCAACTTTTGAACATTTTCAATAGTTTTGATTCTTGCTAGTTGTTAAAAAAAAAAAAGCCACCCATCCATCCATCATCTTCTGCTTATCATGGTCAGGGTCTCGGGGGCAGCAGCCTAAGCAGAGAAGCTCACACTTCCCTCCCCCCAGCCTCTTCCTCCAGCTCCTCAGAGGAGACCCCCAGGCATTCCAAGGCCAGCCAAAAGACATAGTCCCTCCAGTATGTCCTGGGTCTGCTCCAGGGCCTCCTCCCAGTTGGAGCTAATTTTGGCTAATTTTATGGTTTTGGCTGCCACCCAAACCACACAGTGCTGGACCCTTATGACACTTCCTGGTGGTGGGCCCACAGGAAGACATAATCACAAGAGACTTCTGGGACAGTAACGCTTTTATACTAATGCTGCTGTTTCTGTGTTGCAACACTTAAAAGTTTTGTTGAAAAGCAATATGTAAGATTTTGATGTGTCGTTATTCGTGTGAAGGTGTAATTTGCCCAGTTCTAAGTTAACAACCACTCAGTTACTCACATCCATTACAGCCCACAAATTGATGTGGTGTATCCCCCTTGTATGTTTCCACTTATAATTCCTTATAAATTGAAATACTGTTAATATAATTTTGGCTTTTATAGAACAATTTACACAAAACATCAGTTCAATGTCGAAGTGAAAACAGAATTATGTCACAAAATCAAATATATAGCATGTCAAATAAGTGACTGCATATGTATTCACTTCTGTTAAGTTGGTATTGAACAAAGTTGCAGCATTGGGTCTTTGTCAACAGGTCTCAAACAACCTCGGTCAATGGACGTTGACATTCTTACCCTGACCGGTCACATTGGATGTGTGTTACATATTACAATATCTGTTACATATTAAATAGATTCATCTGATAATCTACATTCTTTTGATTTATACTTCTAGTTAAGTACGGTTCTGAATGTTTACCTGTTACTACTAGTGGAATATTTTAACTTCCATTATAAGTAGACTTTTTCAGCGCTGGTGTTTGCTGGCACCCAACAAACTACACATTAACACACAAATACCTCAACAGCTTCACATGCTTCAGTCTAAAAATGTGCTACATGCGGTTTTCCTTTGAAGTCAAATTTCCGCAGCTATTTGACTGTTCTGCAAAGTCACCTATAACGCACGCTAAAAAAACACTGCAGACATGCCCGCAGACTGATGTTGACGCAATGTGCTGCATCAGTGTGATACACTAATCACCTAAAGCTTCCTGCTTGCCTGAGCACAAACAAAAGCTTCTGAAACACCACAGACTGCATGTTGCTGCATGACAAACCACAGGCAACCTGTGGTGGTTTTCTCTGAATCAGCACTCACTGCTTTTCTTTCACTCTTTGTTTACTGAGTTGAGTATTACTTTATTTGAGCTGCAAAAGATTTAACCCTAACATATTTTCATACTAAAGGAACCTCTGGTAGTTTTTACATTAAAGTGTGACAATGTTAGGAGAAAGTGACCTCACCAATGTAATAATATGTGAAGCACATGGTCATGAGGTTTTTGGCTGGGGTGTAGTCATCCATCTGGTAACATCTGTAAATAACACATCAACACATATGACGTCTTTAAAAAAGATCCTCAAATGACAGAACAACTACAATTCATTTCCTGGAACCTTATGACTGGTAGAATGTGTGAAAAGACACACGAACAATAAAATGATTCTATCGCACTAACAAAGACTGGTTGTGTGAAAGGCCACCTTGACTGTGATAAAGTCGTGACTGAAATTTTGTGGTGTCGAAACAACGTCAAGTTGAAGACCAAACCAGATATATATTCAGGGTAGTATTGTCTGTCTCTTACAAAAAATGAACTTGAGGCAAACAATTTGACACTCCTGAACCTCTAAGCAAACACTGCAATAGCTATGTCCCCCATTAGACTACACATACTAATGAAGTTAAGTAGCCGACACATCAAGATACCTGGCAATCAATTGGAACTGGCACCCCAGAACATGTAGTATATGTAAAGTGCCTAATATTTAGGTTATAGTTTATATTTCATAACACCCCTTTTCCACTGCATGTCTTGACTTGGCACAGCTTCCCCTCGGTGCAGCTTGTTTTGCATTTCTTCTGCATAGGACCTGGTACCAAGTGAGACTAAAGCAGATTATTCTTGCTCCCTGCTTCCCTTGAAACCAGAATGACTTTGTAAACATGATGTGAAATCATGGAGATAATTGACTGGTTGACACAGAATCATCATATGTCAATATATGTCCATCATCCTGCTATATTTGGAGACATACGTAGCACCAAGCCAGCAGTAAGTTGCTGAAACCACAGGACAAAGTTTTCAGGTAGGCTTGACAGATTTTAAACCCATACTACTACTGTACATTCTAACCTGAAAAAAAGTCTTAAAATTTTATTTCATTTCAAAGTATATACCAGCCATAACATTATGACAACTAACCAGTGAAGTGATCATAATGTTGATTATATCGTTCCAGTGGGTGGATGTATTAGACAGCAAGAGAACATTTAGTCCTCAAAGTTGTTGCACTGAAAGCAGCAAATTGGCCAAATTAAGTAAGCATCTGATTAACTTCGACTGGGTCATTGCATCCAAACCTAAAGATCTTGTTGGGTGTTCTTAGTCTGCAGTAGATAGTGCACCAACAAAAGTGGTCTAGGGATAGCCCAGGATCTAGGTCTAGGATAAATTGGACTTCAGTCCAATTGAGTATTTGTGAAATGTGTTGGACAAACAGGTCAGTTTCATGAAGGCCCAAGCTCACAACTTACAGAAAAAGGGGGAGCCTACACAATATTAAGTGGTAGTAATGTTTTGTTCCCTTTCATACAGTACTCTGCTGGACTGAGATCCAGTTGTCCTTCCTTCCTCATTGGGATGCGTCTACTGCAGGACCAGGACCACCGAACAAAACCCACAGTTTTGGAGATGCTCTGAGACTGATAATGTCAATTATTTTATTACATTGGCACCTGTGAATGGGTAAGAAATATGAGGTGTTAAGATATGCTGTATATGTACTGTATATAGAATAGAATAAACTTTATTTATCCCTTGTGGGAAATATGTCTGATTAGCTCATTCAATTGGGATGAAAGATTATATAATTAAGAGGTCTTCAATCTTCTCAGTCTTTATTGTGCCATCAGCTGTGGTGTTAAACAGTGTGATGGCGGTGGGGATGAAGGATCTCCTGTAGTTCAGTTCTGCAGCGTAGTGATGTTAGTCGTCCACTGCAGCTGTTTGGACGGAACAAGATAAAGAGGATGGTCTGGGTTGTCCATGATGTCCTCCAATTTCATCTGTCCACCAAAGCCTCCAGTGACCTCCAGCCTCCCTCCAACCACTGATCCAGCCTTTTTAACCTGTTCAGGCATTTTTCATCTGTCTATCTGATGCTGCCTCCCCAGCAAACCACAGCATAAACCAGTGCACTTGCAATGACTGAGTGGAAAAACATGTGCAGCATCTTTGGTCCTAAAGGACCTGAGCCTCCATAGAAAAAATATGTGACTCTGAAGCTTTTGATACAGAGCATCTGTGTTCTGGGACCACTCTATCCTGTGACCAAGATGTACACCAAGATATTTGCATGTCTGCACTACCTTGATGTACACAGTGCCGATGCTGACTGGCTGAAGAGGGGTCTTAGACTTTCTGAAGTCCAGAACCATTTCTTTTGTCTTGGTGGTACTCATCAGGAGGGACTTTTTCCTCACTCTAATCACAGAAGGAATTGATCAGATGTCTGTACTCTGCTTCCTGTTTGTTCTTGATGCATGCCACAATAGCAGTGTCATCAGAGTATTTTTGAATATGGCAGGACTCAGAGTTGTATTTAAAGTCCGATGTGTACAGTGTGAACAGGAAGGGAGCCAAAACAGTCCCCTGTGGAGCTCCAATGTCGTGGAAAAATCCGGGATCAATAAAGAGACTGAAGATGAACAGAGTTGTCTGTCTTTATTTTGAAGCTTCGAAAGCAGAGGTCACACAGTGTGCAGCATAGTCTGAGGGAGTGTGAACAGAGCACAGAATTGACATGATATTTGTAGCGAGAGGGAAGTGTCTTTGTGCTACACTGGTGCTGGGTTAGACCAGCATCCTTATCACTTCAAGGACACTCTTGTGGTTTCAGTTAATTACGAAGTAGAAAATATGCTAAACTTACAAGTTGAGGTGAAACTGTTAATAATAGCAGGCACTGAGTGTACTGATCAGAAGCTACAGTATAAAGAAGTAGCAAAGGTGAGGTTATAACCTCTCATACAGTAGAGCGGTACAGAATGTCTGAGAATGTGTTTTAGATAAATGCATTCACACGATAAAATATGAGTTTTACAATTACACCAGTGCTGCTCATTACTGTCTTAAAGACACAGGCCCCCAGTCTGATGAA
Organism: Pseudamia nigra; assembly: GCA_029823295.1. Lineage (NCBI taxonomy): Eukaryota > Metazoa > Chordata > Actinopteri > Kurtiformes > Apogonidae > Pseudamia > Pseudamia nigra. Next base: position 24,605 of record JAQQAE010001147.1, read on the forward strand.
CTGTGGTGTTTGTGTCAGGTAGTCTGTGATCCAGAAAAATAGGACAGGTTGGATTGTATTAAATGCACTTGAAAAGTCAAAGAACATAATCCTCACAAAAGCACCAGCCCCCTCCAGATGTGAGTGTATATGTATATATACATAACTGACATTATTACTGCTTCACCTGTCAGTGTTCATAATGTCATGGCTGAGCGGTGCAAACTGTAGCTTTGGTGTAAATTGAAGTTTCCTCCACTGTTATTGTTGGTTTGCTTGTGGCTGCAGTCACCCTGTGGTAACATTACTATATGTTTACATCACATCATCATAACCACCACCAGCGCTGAGGCAGATGGGTGCTGGCGGTGGAAAAAACAAGATGCTGGTTCCTAAAGTGAGCCAAGATTGAACAGAGATTGAACTGTGTTGAACATGAGTCCAGCTGAAGAGCTATTAGCATTGGAAAAGGAGCATAACTCTCCATACATCAGAGGTTAAGAGTTTACTGAGTTTCGGTACACTAACGTTAGCTAGGGATACTTGTGTTCACAATACCTTCTTTAGTCACAAACAGTTGACAAATGTTAACACAGATGATTTTACTCATGTCCTCCACATAGGCAATGTTTATTAACATTTTAGATTAGAAGTAAATCATGTTATTTCTGTAGCACTTTGGTTCAGCTTTGTTGTTGTTGTAAAGTGCTTTATAAATAAAGTTTCATTCATTCATTAATTCATTATTGGTAGCATTTGAAGGATCAGTTATGACATCATACCTTATTAATGATGTTAACGTGCAAATCAGACAATGTATGGGTAGATTAATGATATGTCCACAGTTGTGGTCATGACAGGTATTGAAATAATTCTATTTGTTGAAGATCAAGACAAGATCAAGTAAAAATGTACCATATTTTCCGGGTGATATGTCGTTCCGGTATGTTAGTCACACGAGCCAAAAAATGTATAATGAAGAAGGAAAAAAACGTGTGTTAGTCGCTCTGCAGAACAGGTCGCATCTGTTCAGGGCTCAGGCGCGCCGCCGCGGGTGTGCGCTTGAGCTGCGCTGTGGCTCGTCTCCTCTAGCGGCTGTCAGTGTGACAAGCACTCTGTAGTCGAATTTATTCAAAATACAAGTCGCTCCGATGTGTTTGTGAAACTGTGACTTTTAATCAGGAAAATACGGTAATAATGAGAATGAGACTGGCTACCACCCTAACTAAATACTCTGTGTGTGCCATTTAATCTGATATATTAACTTGAGTCCAAATATTAAGGTCTGTAGGATATGTACAGGACACTAAGTGATCAGGATTTACATGTTCAGTGAGAACCACTGGTGGTAAATCTAAAACCTTCAGTCTTGAAATTATAATGTGTTTTCAGTGATTTAATAAGTCACTGACCTAATAGTTTAAGGTTAAATAAAACTGTGGTGGTTACTAATAAAGTCCACCATCCATGGATTTAAGAATTCTATTATGTCTCTTTAAGGACAGTTACAGGAGGAGACATGCATAAAAATGAAGATCCACACTCACTCAAATAATACCACTGCAAAAGACTGCACCAGTCTGTAGAAGGTGGCCTCACTCACACATTTAGAGTTGCAGCGCTGTGAACAAAGAATGATGCACAATGTTATTGTTAAGTGAATAATTAGAATTCAGAAGCACTAAATTAAAATTGGTCATTTTCCATTTTCACACGGGATGAAATCAAATGTGCCCATTTTGTTATTTCTTCAATAATCACCTGTGCACTGACATATTTGGCAAACCACTCCCTGCCTTTGCCATTCTCTCCACTGCACAGCTCTCCGAACCGAGCCTTCTCCTCCTGGTCAAAGTCCTCCCTGTAAAAACAAGATGCAGAACCCTTTTAAGATGCTAAACAAATACAGACCCAGTACAAAGTGACTTTATTCACAGGTGTCCAGATGCAGAATAGACAGATTTTACTACTGACTGAAAGTAATTGTGTTAAAATGGTAATGATGATTTTAATGGTGAAGCTGGAGAGCACTTCATAAATGCATTATGGAAAGAGAGCCAACATTTAATCCTTTCAGGGACAGTGGTCACTACAGTGGACAGCTATTCAAAAGTTCTTTTCTCCAATATGAATGAGTCTTAATGTCACAGTTGCGCATCAGTCACTACAGTGGACACTAGTGTGTCATGCCATATGCTACCACCCACTATTGCTTTTGTAAGTGCAAAAAAATTTTTTTTTCTCTAAAACAAGATGGCCGATAGAAGTGCAGATGCGCATTGCAGGGGAGGAATATGTGTCTATTCCTTCTATTCTAGGAGACCCTTGCAGGTAAAAAAAAATATTGGGACATCAAGCAACAACTAAGGAGTAATCTAATTGTTAAAATATCCAAGTATTCATGTTATGATTTGAGGAAATTGTGATTGATCAT
>JAQQAE010001148.1:0-27017 GCA_029823295.1 Pseudamia nigra
TGGTCTTAAACGTTTGATCAGCTGATGAACAGCCTATTTCAGTTTAATGGTTGTTTGCAATAAATTGCTTACTCAAAATTTTTTATTGTCTCACTCCCATTTTGTCTTTTTGCATTTTGAAGAAATACTTAGAACCTTCTTAAGATCCAACAATTTTTCAACTGGTCTTAAAATTTTGATATGAGTACACCACCATGTGGGCTTTTAAGCCACCTTACTTGAACAGCCATCATGTTTCTCTCCGATTGTTTTACATTGCCTTGTTTTTACTATGAATTCACTATGGGAATATTACCGTTCTTATGTCCTTGATATTATGTTATTATTCCTAAATGAAGGGTGAAAAATTATGCATCAACATAACCTGCAATTCATGCAAACAGGCTTAAATGCACCTTGGCACTCCTGTTTTTCTATATGACCCTTGTTTGGAGCAAATCCCCTTTGTGTTATACACAATGCTGAACGCATCTAGCTCATAATTAGCTTTGCCAGCAAAGACCTGCTTACTGCACCTGGAAATGGGAGTGGAAATAGGTCTGCTCGATGAATGTTTACATGGACGTTATATAAATACATATGTCATTGTTATTTGTCTACATGTTGCTTTTTTACAACACAGAATGCATGCTGACTTAAAAAATACCATCATATTGTTACTGGTCACCGTATAAAATCTATTCTGACATTGTAAGTGCATAGCATAACACTGTACAGACTTTATTGTTGCTGTCAGCTGTAATAAGTACCCTCTGCTTTCCTGCTATATTTATGGGAGCAGTATATTATTATGGGCCATGCAGTACTGCGGCTGCACAACTTGAGGACCTCCTGTGTTAAATACCCATATCAAGCACCTGGTAGGAAATAGGATCAGATTTAACATGGGAACTGCAACATATTATTACATTTCCCACAACATACCATCCATGTATCTCCTCTCTACTTTTTTCAGTAAAACTCAGATGTCATTCAATATGTCAGGCAAATCCCATGTTTCTCAATATTTAAGACATGTCCAGCAAATGTGGCCAATGAGTGCGAAAACAAAGGATCCATTTCATCATGTTAAAGTGGCTTTGGGGTTCAGGCCCCAGCAAACAGCACTTCAAAGGAATTTTCATGTCAGTCAGGGTTCAAAAGGCTTAAATATGAAAGACCTGCTCTGTGCCCAGAACTGTGCCCCTGGATCCTACGGCTCTGATCTGCCACGTAGTGGTAACTTTCTCTACACTGATGCCCTCATTGTCATTGAGTCCTATGGAAGTAATCAGGCATGATCTGTTTATGCTTGATCACAGCACCAGCAAAAGCAGGGCCTTGCGACTGCCTTGTCACATATGCAGCTTCTGTGTGGGTCACTGGAGTGTGAGATCATTCTGGGATACACAGAATTCACTGCGGGGTCTCCTGTGCAACAAGACACAAAACAATGAGGATGTCCATATGAAGCTGTGAGGAATATCAGGGACAGAGATGCTGTGTGTGGTGTAAAATAATTGGAGTACATGTAAATATATGGAGTAAGTAATACAAGAAACCCGGTCCCCAGAAAAAAAAACATGTAAAATAAAAAACACTAGAAAGCATAGACTACTGCCAAGGCAGCTCAGTTCTCTTCATAGTGAAAACTTACAATTATCATTTGAATTTGTGCTCATTACCTCATGACATTATTGCACCCAAAAGTAATATTATTAAATTTGTTTGACCCTCATTATCAGATTCTTTGACCATGAAAACCTACCATTAACATTTGGAATCACATACATATCATTATTAGTTCAATAGTTATTGACCAAAAATAATATTTCCATATTGGTGGTTTTCTTCTGAATCCATCTTCATCAGTGTTGAAGATATGATTAAGATATAAATCTGTGGGCACAATACTGAATCAGACTTTTCATTACAATTTAGTGTCAGTTTCATGTCTGTAGCTTTGATACTTATTACTTACAGTTGACATGTGCTGCTGACCTCTTGGCCAGGTCACCTTTGTGAAAGAGCTCCTGATCTCAATGGGTTTTTATCTGGTTAAATAAAAGGTGAAGAAAAGGTGAAGTAGCTATTTTTCATCAACCCCTGTAGGTATAAACATTCTGGATCAATACATCTAGAATATTGCACATATCTGGATCAAACGTTGTAGTTTAATTAAATCTATTACTGTGGTATTCTATGTTTTTTGGCTAAATTTTTTGCATGTAAATTTCCCTTCCTCACAATGGTGAAGAATCCTTTAAAAACCTTCTGGATCCAGACAATGATCCAGATCACTCCCAGAATCTAATCAATTGGTCCTTGTGCCATTTCTGGCCTATCCTGAAAGTTTCATCCCAATTTGTTCAGAATTTTTTGAGTTGTGAACAAACAAACAAACAGATGGATAAATAAACACCAACAAAAACATAATGTCCTTAGTGGGGGGAAAAAAACAGAAACTGATTGTTACCAGTATAAAACCTGAAAAGAAATATCAGCTCAAACCATTTGAGGACGCTGATTGCCTGAGACCGCTTAAGTTGTATTAATATAATACGTAACATTCACATCTAGCATAACAGTTTATTTTGTTGAACACAGAAAACACCTCAACATCCACAGCTCTTTAACAGTTACTACAAGCTTAAATTCCAAAAAGGAAGCTCAGCAACAAAACCAAATTTCTGTCACATCATCTTCAGAAGTATAAGAAAACATGGTTAATGTGAAAATGACAATGAACTGCCCACATAGTCAGCTAGGGGCATCAAAATGAGAAGTTTTGAAATTACACATTAAAAACAAAAACCTGGCTCCCCCATAATACTAGCATGGTAACTACTCAGAAATGGCCTACTAAACAAGTTTGCTCCTGTAGTAAAATGTGTATACAGTATATCATATGAACAATGCAAAAAAAACTTGTAAAATCTATAAATCAAATGAAATTATAAGTGTTGCATTTCTGTCAGTGAGCAGCACTTTACCTGTTTGAACTCAACAATCATAAATAGCCAGGAAGACATTTTCATATGTTAAACAGTTCTGACACAACGCTAACCTTTAAAAACAAAACATGTTCTCATGCTACCACAACTTTGTGAGTATCTTAAGGAGGTTAAACATTTATACAACACAATGTCCCTGCACAGTTCACATCCTTGAAAAGCAGTTATTAAATCACATAAAAATGTTACTTCAGGTACAAGGTTTCACTGAGTCCTCAATCTGTAGATATTCAGATGACGTCGTTCAGAATACCTCAGCAGGTGTGTGTCTCAGTGCCGTGTGCAAAAACACAAGGAGCTACCGAGTGGCAGGTTCACATTCTCAATCAGGGCTGAATGTGACAAGCTGAGTGCAGAATATTGACCAAAAATAAATACAGCAATTCAATTTCAATCTGCAATGGCTTTCCATTTTCACCAATTAACCTATACCACTTTTCACAATGGTGTTGTAAGATTATATTTCATTATTATGAAACAAAGAAAAGCAACAAATGATCATATATGAAGAAATAAAAACATTAGATGTTTGCCAGACGTAGGAGTACTTGCCAAAACAATGATTATTTATCTACTGAACAAACTTACATATTCATAATATCCTTAGCTGTGTTTTGTTTTTATACACACTACAGTGGGACCTATGTATTGTGATGAGTCTGAGTTGAATTCCACAATGATAAATTCAAAGTATTACACTTAACTTAGGCAGGATCTTTTAGTTACACATCATAGTCTTATACAGAAACACATGATCTTTAACAAGACTGGGAGGTCACTAACGGCATAAACCATCTCGATCATAGTGCTAACAAGAATCTAAGAGTAATGATAACAGTAATCCTAACAAACAGGTATAAATCAACACAACATTAACTACTCTACAAATAAATAATACTTTTAAGTAAGTAGAACAAAATGAAGACAATAAATGTTAAATAACTCAGTATTGCAATGCATGCTGGGAATGATGTGTAGACATGAAGTACCAACATGCCACAATATGTACTGAACTTAAATTAAGGAGGTAATGAAATGTAGTAGAATTACAACACCACTACTCAAAACATTCTGTAAATGTGAGTGAACTCAAATGAACTGAGTTAATAAGACAAAACATATTTTTTGAGTTCAGTTAAATCATTGCAAATGAGTGACTGAAACTTTTTTTTTCAATTGAGTTATGTTAACTAACTTCTGTTATTAAGCGGAACTGTTAGGATTTACAGTGTGAGTGTGACTTTTGATAGGGTAAACTGCAAATGAACTGCAATTTTTGGGATCAATAAAATTGTCCTAATTTCCACCTAAAGTGTTACGAGTTTTGCTGCATTCCTAGATTTTGCAGTGTGAAGAAAACTGACACCATACACAAATATTAGATGTTTTGGATTGAAGCAACTGAAGAGATAGGATCTCGCCAATGCTTTCCTTGCCTCCCCTTTCTCCCTCCTCCCTTTCTTCTTAACTCCCCCACACTCCTTCTCCCTCTTACCCTGGTCACAGTTGGAGTATCATTAAGAATGCAAAGAAGTACAACCCACAACAGGCTGAATGAGGGAGGTGTGCATTGCCATTATCATTCACATACTGTATGTGTGTATTTGTGATTGTGTGTAGCAGGGTGCAGGAGATGAGGTTTGATGAGGAGGTGAGGACTGTTTCAGGTGGATCTATACTTACAGTACATCCACCAAATACGTTTGTTTGTGTTATGATATAACTGACTCCTCCCTCTATTTTTGTTACATTTCACTGGTCTCAGTAAACAAACACAGACGCTCTTGTTTACTCTTCACACTTTAGGGAACAACAGGCAGGTGTGACCACCAACAACAGGATGAATGGGTTCAACACCTCTGCTCCCCTGACTTCCTCTCACAACACTGTCCTACATTTTCCACACCCAGTGTGAGCAGGGATACAATCCCAACGTGTACAGTATTTGTGAGTGCTTGTAGCAGTCGGACAATCTCTTCTGGTTTCAACCTCTGCACTGACTAATGTGAGTACAATCGACTCGCTTCCTGGCCCCAGCGTGGTTTCTCATGCGCAGCCCATGTATTTCAGGTCTATAAATGTTTTTTGGTTCCCTGTGCAAATGCGCAATGCGTTTAAATAGAAAGTCAGTGCTTTAAATAATGCAGAGTCCAGTAAAAGTCTGCATCTGACCCAATGACAGTTTACATCTTCTCAGATAATCAAAGTTAACCCTAAACATTGGCTGATAACCTCTGAACCTAACCTGTGACCAATGACCTTAACCCCAGGGCTCTTCAAACAAGATGTTGGCCTCCGGGGATTCAACATACATATCCTAACGGCTATCTTTTCTGTTTTGCTTTCTCTTTCTTAGGTCTAACTCTTCTATCTCTCCTCTCTCTCTGGTTTCTGTTTTGGTACAGCCCAAGATAATCCTTTGAGAAATCTGTTTCCTTCGGAGTCCACTCTGAGTTTTCACAACACAGAGCCAGAGGCTGCTGAGGTGTACACGTGAGGAGTAAACAGCAATGCACAGACCTGTTTATCTATGCTTCTCTAGGCAGGGTGTTGCTTGTCCTTTGTCTGCAGCATTTAAGAGTCTATACCTGCAACATCTGACTTTCAAAAACCTATTTTTCTTTTCTTTGTAACCATTTAGACATACTTTGTTACATTGTTTACTGAGATACTACAATATAATTACTGATTCAATAGATTCCAGCCATTTCACCATCTTATTACTCATATCAAACACTACTTTTCTGTTTATTTTTCAGATGTAAATACACATTGTTTCTCCACTGCTAATGATGCTGTCAGAGTTACACAAGGGATTGGCATGCAAGAGTATTTGCTTGGGTGTGTATAGTACTTTGGTTTTGTCATGGCCACAGTGAATACTCAGAACCTTTGACTTGATTTTCTGCTCATGTGAACCAGTTTTAAATTTTTGGGGGCATACACTACCAGTCAAAACTTTGGACACACCTTCTCCTTCAGTAACTTTTCTTTTCAACATTGTGCAACCCCAATTCCAAAAAGTTGGGGCATTGTGTAAAACGTAAATAAAAAAAGAACACAATGATTTGCAAATCTCATAAACCAATATTTTATTTCCAATAGAACATGATAAAAAATGATAGAACAGATGCTGAAACTGAGATATATTACCATTTCATGGAAAATATTAACTCAATTTTAACTTGATGGTAGCAACACATCTCAAAAAGTTGGAACAGGGCAACAAAAGGCTGGAAAAGCAATGTGACAAATCAGAAACAACTGAAGGAGCATTTGGTAACTAATTAGGTTACAAATTAGTTAAAGCTGTATCATGCAATGAAGTCACATGTGAACACCATCCAGCAAAACTTCTTCTCTGGGCCAAACCTCATAAAAAAAAAAGTCTGAGGCATTCATCTGACCACTAAACAGTTTTACATTTTGCCTCAGAACATTTTAAAGGAGTTTTGGCGATGGTGTTACTTTTTTGAAATTGGAGTTGTACATTAATGCACCAAAACCATCAAACACCATATGAGATGCTGTAAGTTGGTGGTTTTTATGGCTGTGAATTGAAACAAACGTATTGTCTGCAGCAGAGGTTGCTCTTGGTTTACATATCTTGGGATTGTCCTCATGAGAGCTATTTTCATCATAGCGTTTGGTTTTGGCGACAGCAACTGGGGACACATTCAAAGTTTTTGACAATTTTTGGATTGACTGACCTTCATTTTTTGAAGTAATAAAGGACTGTCTTTACTTTACTTCACGTAGAGAAACACCACAATCTGAATTTGTAAAGTAGTTGCTGTTGCACAAATAAAGCTGTTGACTCTGTACACCACCTTCTGCACATGACGGTCTAAAGCACATTAACAAGGCAAGAAATGCACAAATTACAAGGCACACAAACTTTTCCAGGTGACTACCAATGAATCTGAGGGGAGAAGGTGCAAAGCTGTCATCAAAGCTAAATGTGGCTCCTGTAGACAATATAAAATATAATGCATGTTCTTGGTTGTTTCACACGTTTTAATGTACTTTAAAGTTACATATGCATTCTTTCACAGTTTAGATGTCTTCTGTATTAATGTACAATGTTAAAAAATAAAGAAAAACCACTGAAATAAAGATGTGTCCAAACTTTTGACTTGTAGTGTATATTGAAATGACCAGTAAAAACAATGTAGTAGTTTTAAGAAAGGGCACTTGTTAGCAAAGGCTTCAGACTTTGAGTCCCTAGTATATTCCTAAGTGTGTGTTTTTTTACCCATCACTCAGTAGTATTTAGCCTCTCTCTGGGTCTCTTGGTAAGTCCTTTAGATCTCCCTCAACAGGTTAATGAAGGCTCAAAGAGAGTGATAGGAGGTAACAGCGGTTAATAATGCTAATTAGTGGTGATTTTAGTTCTTCTAAAGTGGTATCTGTGTGAGTAAACAGGGGTCTGCTTCTTTTCAATGAGCTCAGCCAGAGTGCTCTTTCTTTCTCCCGGCACAGCCTGGCAACAGCCTGTCCATCCATTTTACTGGGTTTTGACCAAATAACTCAGCTGGCCATCTCCACTCTGCTTTGGTCACTCATCCTTTTGTTCTGTCTCTTTTCACCCTCTGCCAAACAGCCCAGCTTTCCTTGTGTCAGAAGGAAGTGGCAGGAAGGAAGGAAAGGAGGGCTGCGCGTGATTTCCAGAGAGAAGACTAAACCCCATGCTTCCTCTCCATTTATACAACCTGCTGTATATTAAGTCATTTCACTTTCTGTCTGTCCCAGTTTACCACTGCACTGAGGTCATCATGCCATTTGAATATAATATTTACAGTGACTGTAACTATATTAAATATGACAATATGGATCTTGTGTTTGACAACTTATCATTTGATGTATACGGTACTAAAGTGTATCCTCCAAAGGTCAAGCACTCATAAACTCTAACTTCAGCTGCCATAGGCTTCGCAACAACACAAGAAAAGTTGGCATTCAGAGGTTCTGGGGGCCCTAGGGCGCCTTGTTTTACCAACAGCTCCTGTACCTCCACAAAAGGAGGCTGCATTGTTATGCAACAGTTTAGTAAGGATGAATGGATTTTAGCACAGGCACAGTGAATGCCAGAGGAAAAGATGGAAAGACTAGCCGCTAGGTTAATCCCAGAGGGAGTCCCCTCAGGGCCTGGCCCCCATAACTCCTCTGTGTTCTCCTTGCAACTTCAAATATGCTGGCGCTATCGGTTCTTGAGAAAGGAGCAGAAAGGAGAAGGCTGGGTTTGGAAGGTCCAGCAGCAGAAAAGAAAGGTTAATCCTTGCAGCCCCAACGTAAAGGCCTGCCAAAATCACTTTTTTATATAATATCTCAACTATATGGTCCTCATCTCTCCTCTCCTCATCTCTCCTCTCCTCTCGGCTACCCTCAGGCATCAGGCCAAGAATCCCACTGTCTCTCTGAGGGTGACATCACTGGTTGGCACTGAAAAGCAGGAGGGGAATAATTAGGGTTAGATGGTTGAAGCAACTGTGTGTACGTGCATGCTAAAATGTGTGTGTAGTGAGGTAGAAAGGAATTTGCGAGACTTCGTTCAACACAAAGCACGTAGATGTTATGATCAATACTCACAGTTTAATTCAATGCTCTAATTGCAGTTTATATACTTGATAATGGTTTGTGGGGCACAATTATGAAAATAATACATTTCATATCTGCTTTGCAATTTTATTCTTCATCAAATAGTTCAAACAACCAGACTGCAACAGACTTTATAGAGTCTTGTGACAAAATAAAAAAAATACATTAAAGTCACAAATGGATACTGTGTGGTTTGGTTTGGAATTAAATGTGATAGTGGGGGAGGAAGAGCAAGAGGCTCTGCTTTAATAACTCACTATAGGCTCCATACATGACCACCCTAGCAAAGCCTGGCTGTTCAGTGCACTTCGTGCTATATACACAGCCTACTTAGGGAGAAGGCTTTGTTTGGACGATGCGCTTTGTCAACCTCTATTTAGTGGCTTCTTTACAACAGGCCCAGGCCTTTGAATATTAACTGTGTGATCACTCTTGCCACACAAGCAGCCGTTCTAGACCCCCTATCAATGCCGTCCAGCTCCCCTACACTCTGCTGCAAGGCTTTGTGCTTAGCCACAGCTTGGTACAGCATGCCTTTGCTCTGGTGTCTCATCTGTGAGTTATTGGGAAATTTAGTTTCCACTGGTTTGATGACATCATATATTTTGCATGCAAGGAGATTCCAAACCAGGGACTGAATGACTGCATATGAGAGGATGTCTATTCTCACAAAAAGAGACAAAGAAGGGAGAAGGCCTGGTTTGTCGATGTCACTGTGTCATTGTAAGCCTCTAGTGGAGTGCGACTGGTCTGACTAGAGTAATGACCTTAACAGATGGGGCAGAAAGGCAACTGAGGGTGGGAGGGTCTCGTCTAGTCTTTTTGTAGCCTAATAATCCCCTTTATTGAGTCTCAGGAAATCCTAATTGGAGTCGGAAGTGGCATGAGTGGCCAGATGTGGGAAAACAAACAGAGTTGACCCAGCCCCTGGGGACAATGACTACAAGCACCTATCTCTCAGTCCAACCTGGGATTTCTACTTTAACACACCAAACAGGCACATGTTTAAATTTATCTAATACAAAAAAATGCTGCAACAAATATATAGGATAATAAATATAGGAGAATCTTAACTGTGCTCTGAGGACAGTCAGAAAACATGATAGGGTACAGGGTTTAAATAGGTCTTTGTAGATTACTAGTGCTATTAGATTTGTGGAAATTCTTTTATCAACAATCAATCCACAGGAATCTCTACAAAAAGCAACCCCTTCACAGAGATCTCTTTAAGCTGTTTTCTTTTCTCTACATGACTTTAACTTTTACAGTGTTCTCATCTTTCTGTCTACATAATGCTTGTCATTGACTAATGGCCTGTGTATGAACCTCTAATTTCAAATGGCGAAGCAGAGCAAGAGTGTGTGGAAATCTCTTTTATGTCTATGTGTGGGAGTGTACTGCAGGCTCTAAGGGCTCATGCATGAAGAACACAGGCAGAGGACACTTTCGGGGGCCGCCATTGCATGTGAGACATTTCAGGGAATGAGAGCAAAATGTTGGAATGTCTGCACTGTCTGTCTGTCCTTATCAGGTCCGCAGTCTGACCAAAGCCAGAGATCCTTGTCAGGCAGTTCTGCCTAACTGCATGTGATCTGAGTGCAGCTAAGAAACTGAGAAAGATCTAAGGAACCTGGGTTTGATTAGAAATCCTACTATCCCAGTGTAGGATCAGACCCAGGTGTGTGTATTGGTATACACACACACACACACACACACACATACACACTATGTCTATGCATGTGTTTAATGCCCCCACAGAGCTGCAGTCACACTGACCTATTTACTCCTCCATGGATATAGCCAAGACCCAGGAGGCAGCCCCGACTCACCAGAGGCAGAATAACATGAAGCCCCCATATGGTTATATCAGTAGTTTCATGTGGAATAGTTTTACAACCACTTTTACACGCTATATTAGTGGGGCATCTGGGCAAAAAATCTATTGTATTGATTTTCTTACATCCGGATTCATTCATGCAGTGTGAAAAACCAATTGCAGCGGAGGTCACTGTATAGAATTTGATCACCATAGCTAAAGTCCTGTGGAAACAAATGTCGTTTTGAGTGTTTTTGCCAGTGTGTGTGTGAGTAGATGTTATTCTGTGTTAGGGGAGGAGGGAGGTAATAGCCTTCACCTTTACATAACCGTTCTGAGACTTCAAAGTCTGCTTAAGAAGAAGAGATGTGAAGGGCTAACACTTGTTGCATGGCTGCAGCGACTCCTCAAACCTAACGGCTAAGCCTCTAAAGGTTGTCGCTGCTGCTTTCTCATGTTTAACTCTATGTTTCTCAGCTGAAGGCAAGTTTTTCCACAAGACATCAGAACAGCATTGTGCCCACGGAGATGTCAAATTTCAGACTGTCTCCTCAAATATTAATCAACAAAAGCTTGAGTCACAATTTATCTTGAATGCAAAGTTTGTCTCTGGCCTCCACACACCAATGTCACACATGAACACCCTTATGGACTTTCATTCATTAAAGAAAAGGCCAAGTGAACCATAGATTCACTCTTATGCAAGGAGAGGACTGGCTGGAAGTGGGCCTGTAAACACACCACAGACTGTTTTGTCTCTTGCTGTTTAACTGTCTCGGTGTACAACAAGTGAGTGATGCCAAGTTAACTCCTTACTATTCATTAATCACTGTTGCAGGGGCCCTGTGACATGAATGCTGGCATAATCTGTAGAATTGTACAGGGTTGTTCAGACCCTTCATGGACTATAAAGCAGCTGTCTCTCAAAAGTGGCATTTCCTTGTATTCTGAACTCTGCACTGTACTCTGAGAAGTGGGTGACTGAATAGAAAGTAAAGTTTCCTGAGAGAAGTTTGTTCTGGCATAGGTACACTATAACTTGCTGCACAAGGACAACAATAGCCAGATCTGTGGGGTCATAACCCCCTAATTACTGCTGCTTCATAGGTGATGATGACTACCTGTCAGCATGGTCTGTGAGAGGAGCTACCTGAGCCAGATTCTGGATCACCAGGTGACATGGGCCAGGAGCACACCAGCACCTCAGATGAAAGGTCAGATTTGTGGATTGACAGCCCAGCACCTGGAGCATTTCAGCACCCTGAGGGACTTCTAACCTCTTGGTTTTCACCTATGCACTGGCTTTTTTTCTCTCTAGACTGACTGGGGTTCAGGGAAGAGATATGGACATCATTTCCTATGTCTGATATCCATCTGCTCCCCCTCTCATGTTCTCAGTTGCATACTGTTCTCAGCCTGATCAAGGCATTCTACACCAGTACAGATGAGAGTCCGCCCACTACGATGATTAGACTGAAAAGATTTATCAAGTTGTCACTATGAACAAAGCAAAGCTTTCTGTAACGTTCTTATCAAAACATGACCAGTATAACACCATGTTCTTATCATAACTAGGCATTAGATGTTCCTGTTTAAGATGTACTTATTCAATACATTTAAGATGTATGCTTTGGCCAAGACCGAAACAAACACTTTTATTTAATCTTTTTCAATATGGAAAACATTCCACAAATTCAGCCCCATCATTAAATCATTAAAAGCCTCCGACTGGACAAAAGTGTTTTCAAGATCGAGAGCACTCCAACCTGAAACCCTAAATCCGCCCATGGGAAAACGGGGAGGATACAATAAATCCATATCAGCGTGCGGGACCGCGCCTGCGCGTTCACGGTGCCCTGTGTGGAAGTTTCCCTGCAAGTTAAGAAAGACAACAGGACTGTAGGGACGCGCAGCGCAAGTCACCGGGCTGGAGGGGACAAAACAAACTTATAGAGGATATACTGGACTGTTGGCTAAAGAGAACCGGCAGTTGCTGCTGGTGATTTTTGAGTTTTCCCTTTGGAGACATGTAGACGTCTGTGTCAGGTAAGTGAAATGATAGATTGTCCCGAGTCAGGAATAGAAGAATTTATAGTGGCAGCATTGAATAAGCCAACGCTTTCTATCTTTACTTCACCCGCACTCACCATGACCAAGGAGCAGTTCGGAAACACTTGTTTCATTTCACGAAATACGTTTATTCTAAGTGTTTTATTGTCTAGTGTTTTTAACGGGTTAAAAGATTAAAAACCAGCAACTCAACATACAATCAGTAGTTGTCTATTCTTAAACTCTACAATAACAACCAACAATAAGTGAACCAAGTTCTACTCAGTTATTGTTGGTTCGTCAAAGTATAAATCTCATTAAATGATGGGGGGTGAGATCATCGGCAGCTTTTGCAGCGCGCTCCTGCGGCGCTCGGTGGAACAGCCTGGTAATCAAGCGCATCCTGAAACTTTCCCAAAAGTTGTGAATCATGTAAAGGAAACGAGAGGGTCTGTTCTTGGTCAGATGCAAAGTCATGTCATGATTAAAGACTTTCCCCTCGAACCAGACACCTGAAAGCTCTGAGTCATTCCTCATAACATTACTAATCCTGCTTAAAACTTGCTGGTGCAAGTGGGTGCAACGGGCTTTCAGATGTTAACCTCCCAGTAGGAGAGGAGAACTTCCAGTCGTAATTTCTTTTTGCTGCAGACTCTTTACGTTTTGGGTTTGTGGTTGGCTGTGCGTCTTCTCGCCTTGCCTGTGGGGTCTCCATATTTTCTAATTAGAAGGAGAGGGCGCACGGTGGAGGCGTGTGTGCGTGCAGTGAGGTGAAACTGAACAGGATGAGACAAGCTGTTCAAGCAGGTGATAGGGGAGAGACCTCATTTATCTTATCTTGTACTTTCCCAAAAATGCCTTGAACTTAACCTGGAAGTTGAACTAAGGGTTATATTTCTAGCTCAGAACTACCTGTTTGTTGATTATCAGATGCACCCAAGTGTTATTAATGAAAGGAGAAGTGAGGCCAGGTGTTGGACAAGGTTGAAATATTCAGGTGAGGTCACTAGTTTCATTTGAAACAGCCAGAATTGTTCCTTGTTGCAAAGTCCCATTTTTATCTTTATCAGTGCTGTTTTTTGAGTGTGTAAGATTTGGTTGTATTTGTTCTTTAGACAGGAGTTCTCGATTGACCTTTCAGCTTGAGGTCACAGGACATTGGGAAACACTGGAACTGTTTATCTGCTTACCAACACCTTGACTCTAAAACCCAGGCAGCCTCTATGCTCATCAACCTGACTTGTGGCCATCAAGGAATCTCGTGCCTTTCATGGAACACAACCTGCCCACCCCACCGCTGCCCCTGTGGAAGTGACAGCCATGGATTCACATCCGGTGAGGATTGCCCCTCCACCGCCTCCCCTAGTGCCTCCACCACCACCACCTCCTCCTCCTCCTCCCCCGCTGCCACCTGCGTCCTCCACGTCCCCTTTCAGTCGAACAGACAGCACCCGCCGCAGTCGGCTCAGGAAGCTGAACTGGGAGCGGATCCCCAAAGAGAAGGTGGAGGGCCGGAAAAGTGTGTGGAGTGATACAGCCCCGGGTGAGGATGAGTTCCCCATAGATCTCCATTCTCTGGATGAGTTGTTTGGTCAGAAGGACAGTAAGCCTCAGGACAGAAACAGCAAACTGAGACGCAGGTCTGCTCTGCTGCGCTGCAGATCCCCACAAGACAGCTCAGAGGAGGTAAAAGCATAAGGCTGGCTGTGTTTCTGTGTTTTCTCATAGAGGAAATATATGCAGGAAGTGAAATTTCTTACTTTTCTGTTGTCCTTTCTTGTGTCTTCTGCAGATCTCCCTTTTGGACTCCAAGCGTAGTATGAACATTGGAATATTTCTACGCCAGTTCAAGTCGTAAGTCTTTTCAGTCCCAACCGAAAGTCACATGGCTATTTACATTGTAGCTTGTTTTCTTTGTTGCTGAGGTCACAATTAGAGCTTGATTACGTATCAGCCATGACATATTATTAGATATGATGTTTGCATTTTATTAGGTTATCAGTATTGGCTATGAAATACAATATTAAATCAAACAAATGAATTCACCACTCAGTCTGTCCAGAACAATGATCTTCATACAGTAGTTACATCACTATTACCAGCTGATGGACACTGAAAAGAGACATTTATTTATCAGTTAGCACTACTTATTATTCATTCCCCCAGTTCAATGACAATATTGTCAATGAAATATTATAGATTTATTAGACTAGATTAGAATTGTCAGTTTACAGGAATTACTACATCTGATCTTAAAGTTTTATGTTGGGATTACTTTAAAAGTTGATTCCCAGGAGTTTATTTTCACTGTAAATATACATTTGGTTCTAAATATGAAAGCCGTAATAGGGTTGCACGATTTGGTAGAACAGTTCCATTATGATTACTGTGGCTATGGTTTGAGCGCACTTGCTTGGATAATCAAGGAAAATACATATATTATTTGTCAGAACTGTCAAGTTAAATACACAAACTAGTATAAAAAATACAAATACTTAAATACAAGAACACATAGAATTACAAAAGCCAATTGTGATTTTGTTCCTACGCGTTTCACACATCACCAGAAAAGAAAGACTGGTTTTTTTCCAATTCCATTCCATCACCCTAAAACCTCGTAAATTTTGACCTTTAAATTGCATCATATTGCGCAGGCTGATATGGCAGTTTTGATTGAGGTGTGATTAATTCTGCAGGCCTGTGATATCTGTTGACCCCCATTTAGTCAAAATGGAGAATTGGTATAAGAGCAGGAAACAGAAGTGTGTGCAGCTGTGCCCAGGGGACCAGTGCTTCATTTGGGTTGAGGTGAAGAGTGTGACCATATATCAGAGACGGGGGTGTGTCTGTGTGAGGGCAGTTTAAAGTGTTAAGACTCAACAGGATAGAGGATGTGTGGGCGTGGTGTTTGACAGGGGAAGTACTGGTATATTGCAGGGGGACAGGTGCAGGGGAGGGTGCACCCTAGAGCAGCTGGAGCGGTGTGCAAGTGGCCGGGTATAGCCCAAGGAGTCAGAGTTGACACCTGCTGACACCTTAAAGGGGATCTAATGATAAAGCCACCCACCACAGGGGAGACCCCACTGGTGGTTTGTCATATTCATCCAGTCCCCTTAAGCCTCTTTAGCATGTTTACCTGACACAAATACACCATACGTGAACAATGACGATGTTTTACAGTTGTCAAAGAACACCTACTTACACTATGGCTTATGCTTTTTTGTTGGAAATCATGACGCATGCAGCCTTTACTGATAGAAATAATGAGACAAATAAAGGGAAAGGAAGTGCTGAGTAGCTTTATTGTCATGTCCCTGCGTGTGCATGAAGTGTTCATGGAGGGTTAATTGTGTGTCTCTGAACTGAAGACTGGGTCTTTTCTAAACTAGATTTGTCAAGACTCGCAGGAAAAGCCATTATATGAATAGAGCCTGTTCTGTACACAAACATTTGTCTTGTCTGGAGCTTATGCCCCCCCCCCCCCATTCTAAATGGAGATAGATCTACTATTTGCAATGTGGGTGTAGTGTAAACAAAAACTTATTTCACATTGTCAGACATGAACGTGTGAACAGTCACTTCAGTAAGTTCATATTGTATCACATTGTTCTTTTATGTGGCATTTATTTACTACATTGTTTGCCTAAGAATGTGTCACAGAGGGAAATCATAGCTTCTCTTTCAAAATGCACTACGGTACAGTAACTGACAAATTTTAGTGTGTACACTACCAGTGAAAGCTTTGGACACACTGTCTCTTTCAGTGGATTTTTCTTTATTTTTTTATCATGTTCAACACTGAAAGAACATGTATGGAATTATGTCATAAACAAAAAAAGTGTTGAAAATATGTTTACTGTTTTATATTCACAATAGGAGCCACATTTAGCTTTGATGGAACGGTTTTCAATTACAGGTGTGCCTTGTGAACAGATAAATTGTGCTATTTCTTTCCTTTGTAATGTGAGTCAATGGCCCTATTAGTGCTGCTTCAACTAAAAAGACAGTCAATCTGAAAAATCTGAAGAAGTTTTAATGTATTCCCAAGTGCAGTTGCCAAAACCATCAAATGCTATCTGAGGTGGTGTAAAATGGTGGTTTCTGTGGCTGATAATTCTAATAAACTTGCTCTTGATCTTGCTTTCCTGGGACAGTCCTGAGATGCAGTCACATCATAGCTTGTGATTGTGGCAACTGCATTGGGGACACATTCAAAGTTCTGCAGATTTGTCATATTGGTTGTTTTCCTCTTTATTTAAAGGAACAGTATGCAATATTAGGAAACTGATCATTTGTGGTGGACCGCTATAAATGATTAGACAGGTAACCTGCCAGTCAACATGGCTTAACACCTCACAGTTGTCAAACTAGTGTGTCTATTGTTTAGTTGCTTTCTTTGTTTACCCGTACCAAATGTTGAACTAATCTGAAAAGCAGTCTCTCCTCAGTGATTCTGTGGTTAGGCAACTGCTACTAGCTTTCATACTTGTAGTTACAGGTATGACAATTAGTGTTATTTGTACTGACCTCTTGCACTTATGAGGTTATAAGCTGTGATGACTGGCAGGGTGCCTGTCTAATCATTTATAGCGGTTGTCAGTGAATGATTAGTTAATAGCTAGTTTCCATAATTGTAAACTGCATCCTTAAGGATAAGTGTTTGAGCACTAATAGTGTTGTTGACTTGTAGCCACCCTTCATCTGTACAAGAAAACTGATCAAAAGCACATTAAGAAGGCACAAATTAACCTTGAAAAGGCATACCTGTGATTTGAAAACTGGTAGACGGGGTCATGGATCTGATGAGAGAATCCCACTGGTGTGCAAAGCTAAATGTCCCAGTTCTATACAGATTCTTTCACAGTTCAGATGTCTTCAGTATTGATGCACAATGTTGAGCATAATAAAAAGAAGAGAAGAGAGAAGAAGATACGTATTAACTTTTGACTGGCACTATATATTCCAATGCAATGTACATGTCTTCTGTGGCCTGTATGTCAAGATGTAGAAAAGAGCACTGATCTGTAAGCTTGCTGATGTAAATAAGGAGACTGTGTTCAAGAAGGACTACGCACAGTAGCATGCACACAATGGAATCTGAACATGTGTGTTGGACTGTAAGACGAGAAGGAGAGGATAATGGAAAACTGCTGTAGAAATCTGAGGACGGATATGTCAAATAGAGGAAGTAAATCATAGGTCAAACAGTCAGACATCGCTAGTGTTTTCAACTCATTTCTAGTCTTTCACCTTGATATCCAAAGGCCCTTGTGTACCTTTTATTTGACCAGTGGATATGGTGCATTATGTTGGGAGTGCGGCATCAAACACAGCTCCCTCTCAACCCTTTTACTGATAAGATTGAGTAAAGTCTCAAATTTTTTGTGATAGTAGCAAAACAAACTGATATCACTCATAACACAAGGCACTTGTAGCTTTTATCTGAAAACTGTGCAAGACACCACAGATGGTTTATCAAATCTAGCCCAATTATACTGCATGTACAAAATATTTGCAAGCCAAAAATGTTTCGTTTTTTTCGCCAGGCCTGCCAAGGAGATTATTGAAGATATCAGGCAGGGTGCTGGAGATCGCTATGGGGCTGAGAAACTCACAGAGCTCTGCAAATTACTGCCTGACAATGATGAGGTAAAGTGTCTTTTCTAGCATACAAATAGTACAAGTGTGACACCACCCTCCAGTCCCATCTCCTCCTCTTACTCATCATCTGGCACCAGTTAAGATGATCCAAAGTTTGCCATTATACCATGTCAGTGCTGTGGTCTGTCGAAGCTGAAATCTACTGCACCTGATTGTCAACTGCATATTGGTTTCACTATTCCAGGTTTGTGTTTTATTAAAGCTGCGCACCGGATTTTACGCAGCGTCCACTCTTTTTCAGGAATCTCGTCTGAAGAGGTTCAGCGGGGAGCGCAGCTGGCTCGGAGAGCCTGACCTTTTCATGTTGCTGTTGGTGGAAGTCCCCAGGTACACCTCACCTTACGCCTAGACTGCATACAATTACCAAGCATTTCCCCAGTACTTTTAACAGCTGTCCTGCTAACATGTTTCACCTTGTGATGACGCATGCTTGTTTAACTGATGATTGATCGCAAGAGCCTTTTTGTCTTCACTCACCCATCCTTCACTGTTTTATCCCCTCACTTTAGTTTTCGGCTGCGTCTGGATGCCATGATCCTGCAACAAGAGTTTGACCCTGCTGTGACCTCTCTGTGTGTGGCAGCCAGATGTCTGAGGGAGGCGGCCAGAGGTAATGTAACAGCAGGGAGTTGTTGACTGCTCCACCACTAAAAGCCTTTTTCAATTAGGTCCCTTTAGATGTTTTTATTCTGTGCAGTGCAGTAGGCTTAGAGGCAGAATACTTAGTTGACCTGTTCAGGATATATGATTTAAGTTTATTTCACTACTCTCGTTTGTGTGTCAGCTCCTCACAGAAAAGTTGCTGACGAATTGTGAAGTTTTGATATTAGCCTCATTCACTACTCATTATTTCTTACCCTTCCGGCTCAATATGAAATCTGTGTTCGTCTTCCCTAGAACTGCTGAGCTGTCCTGAGTTACACTCCATCCTTCGTTTGGTGCTCAAAGCTGGAAACTACATGAATGCCGTGAGTGCTTCTTTTATTTTTATGTAGTTCCTTTCTTTAGATTGACAAAGCAAAATCAGCTCTTTTATCTGCCTATAGTGCAACCACCACTCGGGCTAAGGGTGTGTGTTCAGGGGCGCCATTCTGACCGCGCACCTGGGTTTTGTATCATTGTTTGTTTAAAGCTGTCGTGTGGGTTTGTATTATTCTGACCTTGTATATGGCTCCTCAGGGTGGATATGCAGGGAATGCTGCTGGTTTCCGAATTTCATCACTGCTAAAACTGGCTGATACCAAAGCCAACAAGCCAGGCATGAATCTGCTGCATTTTGTAGCTATGGTAAGAAATGAAATATAGATTAACTAATAGACAATTGTGAAATATGTAATATTTTAAAAGGATAATATTTCATAAGATAAAACTGAAGTTATTCAGTAAAAAATATTAATATGATAGGGCAGTTAGAAAACACAATTTGTACGAGACACAAATACACGACCAGGCAAAGGTTTAGTCTTTCCTTCTCCTACACCGATTTTTCTATAGTTTGATTATTTTCAACATTGTACATTAATGCTGAATACAGCTCTGTAAAAAGTAGACGCCACTGCAATGTTTTTCTGAAATCAGCATCTCTACATGTATGACATCCATTCCTTTCCAGTTCAGTTCTAACATAAGCCACACCTTATTCTACTTAATGGGGTCAGATTAATGACTTTAGGTGATCACCTGAACCAAATCTTATTTAATAAGGAAAAGCAAGCAAATCAGGGTTACTCCACCACATACTGATTTATGTTAAAACATCATCATTGTGTTCTTGATTGCATATGAACTTCTTCTTCACATTATTTGAGCTATGAAAACACAGCCTTTTTTGTATAATTTGACAATTTGTAATTTTTTTGCAAATAAATAATTTAAATGACTATTTTTATTTGGAATTTGGGAGCAATCTTTAGAGTGGTAGTTTGGAGAATAAAAACAAAAATGTTAATTTTCCTCCTACCTATAAATAGTAAAACCAGAGAATATGACAGTTTTGGAGTTTTCTTCTATAGCTGTACATCCAAACTGAGAATGAGCATGTATGGAATTCTGTTGTAAACAAAACACCCAGAACATGTTTTATATTTGTAGATTGATTGTACACAGTAGCCACAATTAGTATGATTACAGCTTTGCACCCTCGTCAGATTAACGAGGTAGTTACTGTGAACAGTTTTCAGTTCACAGGTGTACCATGTCAAGAATTAATTTGTGCTAGTTCTTGCCTTCTTAATGTGCATTAATGTACAGAGACAGGTGACTGCAGAATCAGTAGCCCTAATGTTTCTACAGCTACTGTACAAATGCATATTATAACAAAATAACACATAGATAAGTAAAGAGAAAAGATAGTCCACTGTTACCCCATAAGAATTGTAGTTTCATTTCTTACACGGTATGAGTTGTTGAGCGTGTTCCCAAGTACAGTCACTAAAACCATCAAACACTATATTTGTGAGGTTGATAGTTCTAATAAACAAGGCGTGTGGTTTTCAGTTCTGAACTGAAGAAGCTTCCTGGATAGGTAGCGAAATGTCTTCAAACTAAATTTCCATTCCAGTCAACAGAAGGAAAACCACACGTCTTGGATACTATGACCTGGATGACTGAGAATCTTCACAGACATAGATCTAATAAACTTATCCTCGGCAGCAGAGGCAGATTTTGGTCTTCCTTTCCTGGGACAGTCCTCATGAGAGACAGTTTCGTCACAGCATTCAAGGTTCTTTCAGACTGACTGTCCCTCATTTTTAAAATAATGTTGGAATGTCTTTTCTCTTCACGTAAATGAGTGTTATAAGTGTCATAATATTTTTTGTATAGCAGTTGTAGCACAACAGGGCTAATGAATCTGTACAAGACAACTGATGGTCTGAAGAAAGCAAATAATGGCACAAATGATCTCACCTGTAGCTTGGAAACTTCTCCAAGTGACTACCTTGTGAATCTGTTTGGAGAACGCCATGAGTGTGTAAAGCTGTCATCAAAGCTAAATGTGTCCCATACATGTTCTTTCACAGTTTGAACGTTCATGCATATCTGACCTCACACTGAAAATGGAACTATTCAAGACACTTAAGCCTTGCCGCTTCACTGTGGAAATGATTTGTTCAGCATTAGCAAATGATGTGTTGCTTCTTTTAAAACAATAGCTGGATAATCACTTGTGTTGGTCTAAACAGGAAGCCGTGAAAAAGGACCAGAGTTTACTGTCTTTTCCCAGCCAACTAGGCCATGTTGGCTCCGCCTCCAGGTCAGTCTTTTTCCCAAAACATTGCATCACATCAAGATCGACAATGAATGAGTCTGAGCAAATACACAAGCACTGCTTAATAACGTGAATACACTCACCAAGCTGTAAGAACAAATGTGCTATAAATTGATTGCATTGTGTGAGAACAGGTGTCGATGGCAGCCAGCTGTCCAAGCAAAAGTCAGTCAGAAAACATTGATACTGTAAATGTGTAAAAGTCAGCTGGCAGGTGTTCCACTCTCATTACATTGTACTGTATCTAGTTTTCTAATACCCCATACACGCAGACAATGAAAATCTTGTTTCTATTTCTCCAGCACTGATGCCTTAGTGTACTTTCTTTAGGTTGTGTAAGGAGTCTGTACTGGACGACTTATCCAAGTTAAAAAGCAGAGTGGTGGGCCTTAAAGCCGACATCCAGACTGTGGCAGAGATTCAGCAGCACACCCAACCTTTTTTGGAGGTATAACGCATAGTCTGTAATGTTATGTATTTATATAAATATGTGCTAAAATAAAGAATACAGAGGAGTTGTTTCAAAATATCACTGTATGGAGTCTGTGTGTTCAGATGGCTAAGGAGCGACTGAAGGAGGCAGAGGATGAAGTGGAGGGAATGAGGATGTCCAGTCAGGCTTTGGTGGAGTTTTTCTGTGAGGACGACGGCACATTCAAACTTGAGGAGGCTTGCAGAGTCTTCCATCTGTTTTGCCACCGCTTCCAAAGAGCTATTGAGGTTAGAAATATAAATTACAGTGACTAATGGTATTTTAAATAATTCTATAGTCTTATCTGTAAGAATGACCTCGAATAAACATAGATATAACACTGGCAAATGCACTGTCTTTGTATTTTAGGAGAATGCGGAGCGGGAACTAAAGGAGCAGAAACGGTTGGAGCGTCAACGTGAGATGGTGGAAAAGCGTCGCTCTTTGGCTGTTTGTACAGGGTTGGATTTGGGCCTGAGTTTGGCCAGAGAGCCACATAGTCAGGAGAACCAAGATGAACTGGAAAAAATCCTGGAAAAGAACTTGAGCTATACATGGAGTCGACGTAGCCTGAGAAGCACCGAGTCACGCAGATACTCCCATCTTGTCCAAAATGATAACCACTGTCTCCATAACTCATCCATGATGAAGAGCTTCCCTGAGCTCGGCAGCAGCCCCACATCAACCAGCTGTCACTCCAATAGCTCCTCAGAACATGATACCACCACTGTGCTTTGCAGCTCCCCAGAAACCGATGGCACATACTCCCCCATTGACCAAGAACCTGTTCTTGGTAGAGGTGGCAGGGCTCAACCTAGCACATACCAAGTAACCAATCAGAGCGTTGAAGGAGTTCAGAAGTCACACATTTCTACATTTAGTGAGTCTCAGCATGGACGTTGCCTCACTGTAAAGCAACATGGAACTGAGAGCATTTCTTACTCATTGCATGGTCAAGTGAAGGCAACAGAGACACGTGGACTTAAAAATGAAGCTGATACGTCAAGAGAATGCACAGAATCTATACTTGGTCCTTATGCAAACTCTAATACTACATCTCTTGAATACACTCACATTTGTGATAAAAGCCAGAGCACCAATCATAGACACATGTTTGGCTTTCCATCAGCAAAGGATAATCATCCTCTTCAAAAGAAGTCAAATGACTTGTGCGTTGGTGAGTCCATACCTCAATCTGTTCATAAAAGTGGAATATATTCTCACAGCAATACCAGGACTGGGTGTTTACGGTACCAGAAATCAGAGAGTCAATCAGAATCTTCAGTAAGTGTTTCAGAAAAAGTTCATTCACAACCAGAGAGGACTGAGGTGCCTATTATTACAGCTACTGCTACTGTGATGCCTGATCTAACAAAACAGACAGACACAGAAGTGGCCTCTGCACCTGTGGAGGAGAGCTGGATGCCTCCCAGTCTGCCACAGTTCAGTCAATCACAACCAGATGAGTGCTTGGACTTGCCAAACCCTGGCAGGGAGATGACCAAATCATATTCCCGTGTGGGTGAAACAGTGGAGTGCCACACTCTGGTGAAGGGCCTCCGATCATATGACGTCATGTCACCCATGACTTCCCCACTCCCACGACCTGCACCGAGTCTCTGCTCTAAGTGGAGGAAAGAGAGGGAAGGTGATCTCAGAGAGGGGACCACTCCAGGAACTTCTGCTTCAAAGGAAGACACCCAAACTATGAAGATCCCTGTGCGTAGTGGAATCGGAGCCAAAAGGGGACTTGTGTCACGTGCAAGTCCATCCAATAGCACAGGCATTCCAAGGGTGCGCTCCAAAACTGAAACCTCAACTGTAGGTCTGGCTGCTACAAACTCATCCACTCCTAGCCGCCTGTCTACGTCTCGCAGCCTGTCCATTCGCTCATCTATCACACGTCCCACAGCTGCTCAGGTCGAGGTGAAAAGAAGTAACAGCACCCGAGAAAGGACACAGACTGCAAGTGAAACACAGACTCCAGCAAAAGCCGCCCTGATCCGCAGGACATCAGACAGATCAGTGGCAGAAAAAGTCTCGAGCAGCACCCCGCCAACTTTCATTAGAGGCTCTCCTCTCCGTGTGTCTAAAAGAGTTGCCCCAAACTCTGAGATTCAGACACCTACTCAACCTCGCACAACCCACAGCCCGTCTTCTACCACTGCCAAGACCATACGCACTGCTGTGATATCTGTTGCTCGGAGTAAAACAGCCAAGACAACCGGTGCTTCTACCCCTCCTACCAGCTCTAAAATCCCTACAGCATCACGTATTCCTGGTCCCAAAATGCTTCGCTCTGCTCCAGCTCAACCTCTGTGGAGGTGATGGACAATGAATAAGTGCCTCTACTTTCTCATTTTGCTCAAACCTTTCGTGTCTTTATGAGTTTGAGTCTGATCTATAGAGTGGAAGTATTCATACTTGGACTTAACGTTCTGTTTTTAATCAGCTTCAATATTCACATTTCATTATGTGTTTTTAGTTCCAATCTATACATAGGTGAGAGGGAACTGCACGGGGAATATGTAATACTGTGTACGTATTTCAGTCACCAGCTGAATATAGCACCCTTTTAAATCCTACCTCTTATATCCATTTGTGTCCTGTGCGGGCAATAGGACATCGCAAGACTAACATTTAATTCACATCTTTAAAGCATTATGGGTTTGGTCAATGCAACATTTAACTTTACAGGAAGCCTGAGGAATTGCTTTAGTTTCTGAATTTGAAAAAGTCATTTTTTTTTACTGTATTTTTTAAGAACTGTCCATCTGTTTCATATACTGTGACCTTTCTGCTAAGAGATGACTGCATTCAGTCTTTGGCTGTCTTACCATTCAACCTAAACTTGGTACGACCTGAAATTGTTCATCCTTTTGTTGAGAGGCCTCATGATTCTAATGCACTTTACAAACTGAACAAGAGGCTGCAAGATGATGATTGCTGTAATTTTGTCTTTGTTATTTTATATCAAAAGAGGCTATAACTTTATTGAGCAGCAGTGGTTGGCATTCACTATGTTAATGTGGATTTGTAAAAAGAAGAAGAATAAAGAAGATTATTTGATTGTACCTGCCTGCTGTCTCTATATAAAACACCTGTTTATTGACTGTAGAAGGTGGTCTCATATTTTTAAAGTTGCCTTTAGCTGCTGCTTTTGCATCCTCCTGTCTCTTGTTGCCCCCATGTTTTGCCCTCTGATTGAGAGTCTCTTACTGCATCTCTTGTCACATTCACCCCCACTTCTGTCAGTGGCTGTTGTCATGGAAATGTTGCAGACGTCCCGGGGAATCTCCTGGCAGAATACTGGGGTGCAGGGGTTGGGTTGGAGGGTGCTTGTGGGTGTAGGGGTCCCAGTGGGATTTCTCTTTTTATAGCCCACAGTGACGCCAGAGCCTCTTGGGAAAGGCAATAAACTGGTGCCTCTTTGTGTTCTCGAGTGTCCGGTTGTCGGTCAGCGCTGGCCTCTTAACCTGCCTTAGTGTATAGGGGTGACATTGTCAACAGGTCTCCAAGGGTGCAAGACATAGCAGTTTAAAGTGATCCCTCTTTTAGCTGCCTTGGGATATTCTGCATTGATTTGAAAGCACTGGCTCAGTGAGAATAATGCCTTGTCTGCAGGTGAATAAGTGATAGATGAGTTTGAAGGCCAGTGCTGACCAAAGAAGGATGAGGTCCAAAAGACAGCAGATGGGGATTTATGGCCTGTTTGTATGGAGTGGCCTATGCATACATTGTGGCACACTTTGGCATTTATGACCAAGAATGTAACAAGTTCTGGAGAACAGGAAAAGCTAAGCACAAAGATTTGTAATAGTCCATGCACCAAGCCGCTTAAAAAGAGAATCCACAAATGATTTAAAATAATAATAATAATCCAATGTCATTTTTAAATTTGCCCATTTTTACTAATTTTGTAGCTTATTTTTTTAATCACATTTCTGTACCTTTTTGATCATTTTTCCTCATACTTGAAGCTTATTGACTTTTGGATCAATTTCTTGATTATATTGTTAATTTTTGTTAATTGACAAAGTTCTTCCTTTTTTCTTATTTTATTGCTTAGTTTGTTCATTTGTACTTGTTATTTTTATACATTTACTTAACTGCATTTTTTATTTTATTTTTCAGTTAATTTTCTTTGAATTAATTTTTTTCAGTTTCTTGCTTTTTAGTTAGTTTTTTACATACTGTGTATATTTTCTCATTTTGTTGCTTAGTTTATTCATTTTGATAATTTGCTTAATTATTTTTCTCATTTTGTTTTATTTCAACTTTTTTAACCCATTGAGGTGGAGCAAAATGTAATTTGAGTAGAAGTACATTTTCTCATCACAAATATGTTTTCTGCAAAACAGCTACTCTGAAGTACAGTATATGGGAAAAACTACTCAAGTACATGGAAAGGAGTAAATGTACTTGAGTACTACCCATGTCTGTTCATCATGCATGCTGACCATCTGACTGTATTAATTTCTGTCTATGGATACGTTTTCTTATGCTATATACTGTATGGCCTGTTTTAAATTGGAAAAGTACTGGAACAGGGTTATTTTTCTAATAAAGAGATCCTTAATCTCAGTCCCAACAATTTAAGTATTAAATTACATTGTATTAAATTGCATCATGTATCCTCAGATTTAATAATTTAAGGTGCACATGTTTTTGCACCAGGTGTTTATTTGGATCACTATCTCAGTTAATTAAGCATTACCTTATTCTAACTGTATGGCAGAAGAAAGTAAAAGTCTGGCAGTTGAACGGGGCAAACAATTTTGGAATGGCAGGACACTGAATCAATAAATTAATGAGTGCTGAATGAATGAATGCAAGAGTAATGTTGTGTCATGCATACTAACTGTGCCAAGTCTGCATGAACTAACAACGAAGTCAACACAAACTTATGAAAGCCAGACCCCAAGTGTTACACACTGGAGATCAACATTTTTTGTGTTTCCTGCTCTCTTGATATTTTTCAGCACTTAAATTTGCAAAAAAGGGACGAAACAGATCAAAAGCCAATTGGTGGTTGATGGTATTTATTTAGTAGATCATTCTGTTCATTTGTGTTTATTTTTTAATTTAATTATTTTCTTTAATTTTGTAGTATTATTTTTATGTTATTGATATACTTAGCCTATTCCTTCATACAACATC